>VMDR010013917.1:0-24301 GCA_007922815.1 Macrotus californicus | reverse complement strand
GGCAGATAAAGTGCTTCCCAGATAAGGTCAAGTTCAAGGAGTTCATCATCACCAAGCCCTTATTCTATGAAATATTAAAGGGACTTATCTAAGAAAAAGAAGATCAAAAATAGGAACAGTAAAATGACAACAAACTCACAGCTATTAACAACTGAACCTAAAACAGAAACAAAAACAAACTAAGCAAACAACTAGAACAAGAACAGAATCACAGAAATGGAGATCACATGAGGGTTATCATTAGGGGAGTAAGTGGGGAGAGAGGGGGGAAAAGGTACAGGGAATAAGAAGCATAAATGGTAGATAGAAGATAGACAGGGGGAGGTTAAGAATAGTATAGGAAATGTAGAAGCCAAAGAATTCATATATATGACCCATGGACATGAACTACAGAGGGGGAGTGTGGGGGGAAGGGGTGTGCAGGGCAGGGGGGGAGGAGATGGGACAACTGTAATAGAATAATCAATAAAATATATTAAAAAAAAGAAAACCCAACATTAGGTGATTGAGAGGTATAATAACACAAATATTTCCAGATCATGAGATAAGTAGTTATAACAAATGCCTGGTAATATTTGAAGAGATATAATGTTTGAGCTTCACTATGTGGAATGAATAGGAATTTGCTGGTGGATAAGGCAGCTTGATCACATTCCAAACATAAATAATTATACCGAGGATCTGGGGTATACTCTTGTTCAAGTTTTTATAAATTGGCTCTTTCTTCAAAGGACTTTACTTCCATATGTCACAAGATTGTCGTATTATCTTGATTTTATTAGGATAAGACACTTCACTGCCATATTCCAGAAACAGTTCTAATAACTGTACAAATTGACCTCTTAGAAATGTTCAAGTTGTGGTCTATACAATACACAGCAGCCCTGTCTGCTTGGCTCATTAGGGAGAAAACAAGTTGTTCAGCATAACTAGAGTGAACATCATATGTGAAAGATTGGTAGGAGACAACGGCTAGGTAGAAAGACAGAGGTCAGAACTTGAAACTTAGGGTCCAATGATATGATTCAAATCAAATCTGAAGGTGCTGGGAAACTACTGATGGATTTTAGGCAAGAACATTATGATAGACATTTTAAAATGTCACAAATAAGGAATATTGGGAAAGTGGTGACAGTAGGACGAGATCAGTCAGAAGACCTGGTAAAGATATACCAGATGAAAACAGGAGCTGGAAAGGATGCGGAGGAGGCTGATTTCTTCTGCCTCAGCAAGGAAGGTCTTCTTCCTTTCCAGAGTGATTCTGTCCACCAGAGATATTGATCCCCGTCACTGTATCTTCTTTTCTACCACCTTGATCTTTCACTTAACTCATTTATCTTGTGTCTTCATTTTCTTTCTCTTTACTTGCTCCATCCCTGCAGCCTTTGGTTGCCCCAGTATGTCAAAGTCTTGCTTTTGCTCACCCCTATTTTTCTGCATGAGTATTTCCCCCTGAGTTAGAATGGCTTTTTTCACCCTTCAGATTAGGATAATCTTACCCTTATAAGTAACAAGTGGTCGAGCAGCCTCTAAGCAGCACTGTGTTGGCTAACACAGCCACAAGGATCACTACTGAGCTGCTATGTTGGTTTGCCACACTTCCAGAGATTCAGCCAGTAAGAAGACAACAGGCTGAGCTAGATTCAGACAATTTATTACTTGTACAGCAAAAACAACATTAGCATGGTGTTAGCTCCCCACATCTCTAGCCCCATAGGATGACCTAACTGGAGGGACCCAATGACAGAGACAGCAGTAATGGGTTGATCTTCTACTGAGAAGCCATCTAAACTATAGCCAGGAAGTTTCTAGATTTACATAAAAGCTTGTAGCTGAATTTGAGAGAGGTGAAGGAAGATGGAAAGTCTTGTGCTCAACTGAAACTAGGGAGATGGCAGTCTTCCGCAAGGTTCCTCTTGAGCCCTTCACAAGAAGCTTCTCTCTTTGGTCAAGGAGGAATTGCAGGGCACTCCAACAAGACTCTGGTCACATTTGTCTGTCTGGCCTACATGAAGACATGTATGGTCATGTGGTGGCAGAGCTGTCTCTCAATAACTCTATCCACTGACCTTTCATGTATCCAAGTAAGACTAATTTTCAGTTCAAGCTATCCATTAGATTACCTAATTTATTGTACTGATTAATTATAGGGGCTTGGACCAAATATTTTCTCTTTGTCTTAGGCCACATCAAATGAGATGATTATGACTGGTAGCATGATCAGGCTAACTTGACGTATAAATTGCAAACAAGTTCCCTGTCCAGAACCAAGTCAGCTAAGTATGTCTCAGGTGCTGCTGAAGTATAAACACTTACATTAGAGGGTTTAGACTGTTTTATGGTTGTTAGGCAAGTGTAGGCCTGATGTCCACATAAGATGTAGTACCCTATTGGTGGTATAAACTGTATTAGGAGTATAAGTATCATTTATTACAACAAGGCTGAGTCAATTTTGTGTCCCTTGTGATGGACAAACTCCTTGATTGGAGCTAAATAATTCCTGCAAAGCAGGCTGGAGTGCTTTGGAAGAAAAAATCTGTTTATCAGAGCAAACTAACCTAGCCATTACAGTACAGACTGCCCCAGGTGAACCATATTCTGCTAAGATTCACGGTGGCTTCAGCAGCAGCATTTTGCTGACATGCAGGTCAAGGTTTGATTCTTCAGTGTTCAAATGAACAACTTGTTAAGTTTTTGTTGGTAGAGTCAGGAGGGGGTAATGGACACAGCAATCAGTTAAATTCAGAAAGTAGCTATGGTCTAGGGAAAGCATAGGTGGTAGAGAGAAACCACAAGGGACTGACAGTATCATTAGGCTAGGGGGACATATTAATGTCCAGAATATTAATCTTGTTGTCATCTGGGGTGGAGGTCATTCACCTGAGAGGTCATTTAAGATCTAAGGACTAAGAACGTAAGTCCTAAGTTCTAAGAATCTACAAACTAAGAATGGAGATTCATAATTACCAATGCATAGATGACAGGCAAGGCCATGTCCTAAAGGTAAGAGCAAAAGGAGTAAATGATTTTTTTCTCCAACTCCTGACTTCTCAGGGCTTAGGGTGTTTCTTTCCTACCATCTGGGTCGTTGCTTCCCTATCATAGCCACATGATTAGTATGAGCAGTTTCTGCAGCAATCATTTCATTCTTTTTATCCATCCTCATGATTTATAACCCACACCATTTGCTTGATTCCTCTCTCAGTGGCTGTTTCCTTATATAGAGTTATATATAGTATATATATCCTTGAATTTATCCCACTCCTGAGGTGTGGGCTCTGCCAGGACCACTTTAGAGTTGCCATTTCATACTCATGATCACAGTCTTCTGTCCTCTAGCTCAAATATATCTTACTAAGGCATATAAAATCCGGGCTACTTCCTGCTCATCAGATTCAATCAGCATAAATAATGTTGTCACTATAAACAATTAAAATGAACTAATGTGGTATTTTGTGGAATGTCAAGATGATCAACATCTCTGTAGAACATATTAAGGAAAACTGATGCCCCACCCCACTGAGAAAGTACTATGAAGGTATACTGTTGGCCCCATTATGTAAAAGCCAATAGTTTCTACTGGTTTTTATAAGTACAGAGAAGATGGCATTAGCCAAGTCAATAGTTATGTGCAAAGTGCCAGGTGCCGTGTTGTTGATTTGTTGCAGTAAAAATACTGTATCAGCAACAGCAGCCACAATTGGAATTACCTCCTGATTAAATTTATAATAGCCCACAGTCACCTCCAAGATCTATATGACTTTGGCACTGGCCAAACAGGTGAGTTAAATGGAAATATGATAGGTATCATCAGCTCTGTTTCTTTCAGTCTTTTATGGTGGAATTAATTGTTTCAGGTTTACTATCTTGGAAGGGAATGAAAGTTCTGGGAACTTCCACTTAGCTTTTTGTAGTGTAATGGCCCTCAACCCATGGGTAAGAAAGCCAATGTGATGGTATTGTCAGTTCTAGAACTGAGAAAATAACTACATAGTGAGTATGTGGATCATCCGAACTAACTGAACCAATTGTAAGCTGGACATAAGCAAAGGCTTCATCTCTCTACTAACCAAGATAAACTCCACCTTTTATTGGAGGGTCATAGTGGTATTTTGTGTCCTCAGGAATTAGCATCAATTCAGAGCCAATGTCTAGTAAACCTCAAAAAACCTGTGTACTTCCTTGTGTCCAATGGGTATATGATATGGGGGTGCCAGAAGAAGAGAAAAAGCAAGAAATTGGAAATATATTTGAAAAAATAATGAAAGAAATCTTCCCTAATTTGGTAAAGGAAATAGACATGCAAGTCCAGGAAGAACAGAGAGTCCCAAACAAGATGAATGCAAAGAGGCCCACTCCAAACCACATCATAATTAAAATGCCAAAGGTTAAAGATAAAGAGAGAATCTTAAAAGCAGCAAGAGAAAAGCAGATAATTACCTACAAAAGAGTTCCCATATGACTGTCAGCTGATTTCTCAAAAGAAGCTTTGCAGGCTAGAAGGGATTGGCAAGAAATATTCAAAGTCATGAAAAGCAGGGCCCTACAACCTAGATTACTCTACCCAACAATGATATTTAAAATTGTAGGGCAGATAAAGAGCTTCCCAGACAAGAAAAAAACTAAAGAAGTTCATCATCACTAAACTATTATTGTATGAAATGTTAAGGGGGCTTATTTAAGAAAAGAAGATCAAAGCTATGAACAATAAAATGGCAATAAATACATACTTGTCAACAATTGAATCTGAAAAGCAAACTAAGCAAACAAGAAGAATGGACACAGAATCATGGATATAGAGATGACTGCCAGATGGGAGAGGATTATGGGGGAATGGGTGAAGAGGTGGGGGGATTAAGAAGTACAAATTAGTAGTTACAGAATAACCATAGGGATGTAAAGTACAGTATAGGAAATGGAGTAGCCAAAGAAATTATACGTTTGACCCATGGACATGAACAATGGTGTGGGGATTGACGGAGGGAGTGGGGGGGTGCGGGTGAAAGGGGGCGAAGGGGGAAAAACTTGGACAACAGTAATAGCATAATCAAGAAAATATAATTAAAAATAATAGCCGAAGGGTAGGATTACATGCCTTCTGTTCTATAATACTAGGTAGAGAAGCATTCCCCAGATAGACACAATATCCCTCACGTAATACATTCAGGTAAAGGAGACACAGTCACTTCACACAGTCTGTTCACACATTTCAGTCTTCATCCAAACTTTCACCTTAGTTACATCAACTATTTTATTCCCGTATCCTTTCAATGTAACTGTAGACCCTGTTAGGACTTTTCCAACAAGCTGGAGGAAGCCACATACTAAACCTGACAAGCTCAGGGGAGGCCTGCAGAGTAGGCCTTACAAACTCAGAGACCTAAAGTAGCCACATAGGATGGTCTGAAATTAAAACTTTCTAACTAAAGTGAGTCATGGCAGGTAGTCATGTCTAGGCCAGTATCTTTCTTGACAAAAGTTAACCTTTACCTTAGCTGAGACTGTTTATTGTCTTTTTGCACCTATGTTAACATACCTTTGGAATGTCAGAGTGAACCCCTTTTCCCAGATCTCTCAGGGCAAAATCTCCCACTGGGGAGACCACAGAACTCCTCATTGTCATCTTGTTGCCCAAATACCATCCCAATGTGCTGTCAATTTTGTTAACTATCCCATGGCCACAATGTAGAAGTATGTGCTCCTCCACTTTACTCTTTATCTGATCCCAGATATTTCCCCGCGTGGCTTTCTCCCACCTTCTTGATATACTACTGATGGATTTTGTAACCCCCTTATGTCCTCCCCTTTGATTCTGATGTATAAAATAAGTGGTAAAACTGCCATTTTTTGAACATTTTTCTCAATCCATTAATATTTTGTTTCCTGGCAAATGTCAGTTTGGCTCAAATAAACTCATAAAAATTCTTAAAATTAAGAAGCCCATCTTAATAATGGCAACCTCTATAGTCATACATAGCCTACAGAGGGGAACATCCACAGAAATTTTCAAAGATGTATGTTTCCCCTCACTAATGTATTTCTTGTTCTTCAGCGAAGGAAGTGTCTTCTAGGCCTTTGCATGGAACAGTTGGGCAATGCGTATGCAGGTTGCATTTGATGAGTTCAGTCATCAAATGTACAACAAAAGTATAACATTTCCCTAAACCTTTGGATACCCTGTTCCACATTATATCAGAAATCTCTGGCATCTCAGTCTTATAAACTCTATGCCACTACTGAGTCCAAGTTTTCTTCAATCAACCAAGTAAGCTAGAGACTACAGGTAAAGCTGAATAAAAATAATTAACTACAACAACTGGGGATTAGAGTAATGAGGGATTCACCAGTGAGAAGAGAATCCTAGAGAATGTAGAAATGGCAGCTATAAGCAGCTAAGCTTAAACCAACCCTTGCTGGGAGATAGAGTTCCCAAGGAAGAGTTCCCCCAGGCCCTCCCAGGGCTAAGATCCAGTCCTTATTGGAAAGGGAACAGCCGGTTTTCACCAAAAAGCAGAGAAGTCACTGTGGTGTCACACCTGCAGAACTTGTTGAAAGTCTGCCCTCTGAAACTTGCTGTAAAGGTTGTCTCCAGTATACCTAGAAAGCTACTCATGGAGTAGTGTCCACTACAAAAACCACTAGATTTGGGGACATCGGAGAAATCTGCTGGCTCCTGAGCACTAGAGGGCTTGGCACAAGAGAAAGTCAGGTATGCTGCAAGAGCCTGTCTACCAACGAACGGAACCCAGGCAGAACCCCCCACCCGCTTTGCCTGGAGTGTCTCTTCAGTGCCCTCTATTGACAAAGCTTCAGCCCTTGCTTGCAAAGGAAAACTTACGTTAAAAGGCCCAGATGCATTTTCAGAGCACAGCCAAAAGAGGGTGAATTTGGAGTTGAGAGGCTTAATAACTGGGACAGACATCACTTTTCAGTTTCCCTCATAGATTTTGTAGCCATATGTCTACACCTGCCTGAAGGGTCTTCTGCGGGCTCCTTTCCCTCAGGTTTCATCAGGAAGCCATCAAAAGCAATGGAATTAAAGATGCGTCTGAACAGAATTCGAACACCCCCCCCCTTTTTTTTCTTTTCCTGTAGCTCTTCATAGAGTTCCCGTCCAAGGCGCGCTAGGACCGGGTCCTCAAAAACAAAACCTGAACAGCGAAAGGAGAGTGAGGAGCATTCTCAGCCCCTGTGGATCAGGGGCAGGTGGCTCCGGAAGTCCTCTGAGGGCCTCAACTCTAGCAAATCTTCCTCCGGAACGACAAAAGCCGCCTGCGGTCTCCCCACAGCCTGGGCTCAAGGAGGCAGACGCGGGGCGGGCCCGGCGGGCGGCGCGCTGTGATTGGATGCCGTGGGCACCGCCCCCTCATCCCGGCGCGTCGGGAAGGGGCGGGGCCAGCTGCCTGCTCGGCTCTAGGGCTGCGGGCGCCTATTGACCCAGCGGCCGTCGCGCCGCCGCTGTCTCCTCCTGCTAGTAGCAGGCGGTTAGGAGCGCCGCGTGGCGCTGGAGAACCAGCGCTTCCTTTCGCAGCTGCTGCCGCCATCTCCACATTTGCGGGGCGGGAAGGAAGGAGGGGACCTGCGGTTGCAGCTGGAGCGGGCTCCTCTCCGGGGACGGTCCTCTCCTTGCTCTCCTTTTCCTCCTCCTCCGCGCGCCGCTGCCGCCTGCCCCCTGCGCCCTACCAGCGCAGCCCGGGTCTCCGAACAGAGACGGAGGGGGTGGCGGGGGGCAGGATAGGCAGGAGGGTGGGCGCGCGTTCGGAGGTAACTCCTGCCAGATCCTTGCATCCCCGCGCCCAGGGTGCTTCCCGGCCCGATATCGGCGGCCGCGGCGGCAGCAGGAAGGGGCTCAGTTAGGGGAGGCGGGGGCGGCGCCGCGGGGCGGGACCGGTTGTCCGGGCGCAAGTTGGGGCCAGGCTCCTCCCGAACCGATTCTTTTCTCCTCGGCTCCCAGGACCCAGCTCCGCGCCGCTGGCCCCGGAGCCTCCGAACCCGCACCTCCTCGGTGAAGGGGACACGCCTGCCCTTGTCGAGAAAACTTTTCCTGCGGATTCTGTTGGGACGGCGGTGGCAGGAAGTCCGGGCAGCGACCTCTCCTCCGCCTGCCCCGCTCGCCCTGCCTAGTGCCGGTGCTGAGCTCGAGATCAAGTTTTCCGGGCCCTTTACGGGTTACAGGCGGGTCTCGCCAGGGGAGGGGCGCCTGGCCCTAGGGAGGGCGGTGAGCCAGGGTGAAGGCCAAGGGCGCTGGTGGCGCCGGATACAAGGTGCGGAGCGCGATCGGGACCTGCACCCGCAGCCAAAAGCGCGGAGAGCACAAGCTTGTAACGCTAGCCTCCGGCGACCGCTTTCGAGTCCACAGTTCTCCTCTGGGTGAAGACAGTGTCCTGGCCCCGAGTCTATCGAGGAAAAATGAAGTTAAGCCGCCAGTTCACCGTGTTCGGCAGCGCGATTTTCTGTGTAGTGATCTTCTCGCTCTACCTGATGCTGGACCGGGGTCACTTAGACTACCCCAAGAGCCCGCGCCGCGAGGGCTCCTTCCCCCAGGTAAGCACCAAGGCGATAGGCATGGGGGTGTAGTTACTAGCCGCTCCTCGCCCTCTACCTCTCGCGGAGGCTCCGCGCAGGGGCAGGGCGACCCCGAACTGGAGGAGGATCGGAGCCTCCTCCAGCCCGGCTTTGAGCCGTTGGGGTGGCTGTGACCGCGATCCTGGAGCCTCCTCCTGCTGGGCGCGCCGAGTTAACTAAGTGCGGAGCGGCGTGCCATGGTGGGATCGCTCTCAGGGGAAGTGGCCAGGTTCCTGTACTCTCAACCCGGGCCTGTTAGGGTGCCCCTGGGTACCTGCTGGCCCGGGAACGGGCGCGGCGTGAGGCGCTCCCTGGCAGGCGCAGCGCAGTCTTAACCGCTTTTGGGTAGACCCCGCGGCCCACACAGGATTAAGCTGCACAGACCCCCCGCGCATATCCAGTGGCGGAAATGGGTCAAACAAACCCCATCTGGGCGATGTTTTTACCCCATTCTTAAGAAATAAACAAAAGTTTATTTCGTGTTGCAGTCCTCTTAGATGTGAATCTGTAGGGTTGATTTTAGTTTGGAGCCTAGTGGGGAAGCGCGTGTTATACTCAAGCCGGAAGCTGTGGGGCGCTCAGCCCTATACCCGGTGGTCGAATTGTCAAACGAGTTGGGAAAACGACCCGTCTTCAGGCTTTTATTTGAAGTTGCTAAAAATAAGCAAACGGAGACAGTCGGTTTCTTTTGGAAGGATACCGCGCCTCGTATATTTTCGTTTCCAGTTACTTGCCAATCATCAGTACACTTAGGAAATTTTAGTAAAACTGGGTATTGTGTAGTATCCCCTGTAATGAATGAACCCGAAGAACTCAAAACCCTGACAAACTGACAGGACAACTACTCAGCTAAGGGGTAGAGAAATGTAGAACGCGAACAAGTTGACGTTTTAGTGTGTGTGTGTGTGTGTGTGTGTGTGTTACAATTAAAATGGCCAAATAGTAACCTTGTTATTTGTTCTTGTGATATGTTAGGGCAAAAGTCTTGAATTTATTTAAAATTAAACTACTAACTTTACCTGAGTTATTATAGAAGTGAAAAAAAAGACGCCTATTGGATACTACCATCATTTTAGAACACTCAATATTTTGCAGGTGAGAGGTATTGAAAATGTTACAAACAGACGTATCAAAAATTTTAAAACCTTCTGCTTCTCCTAAGTAGTCTGATAGAGAAAATATTGTGAAATAAGCACCTTGGGATATTGTTAAACCTTGGGTTTAGTGTTTATCCAGTGCTTGTTGATAAGATTGAGTAAAAGTTTTTAAAAAGGGTAAACTCTGTGAAACAAGAGCAAAAGGAGGAATTCTGAGCCTTGTTTCATAATTTTGGGGCTAATCTTACTGTGAGTTCCCTCTCCCCTCTCCTAATCCCAGTAACCTTATTTTTAGAATTTTTTTCGTTACAGAAAGAATCATAAAACTGATATATTTTAGTTAAAATGTTATCTTGAATAATGTCCTTTGGATTTGGTTTGATATTCACTTGGAAATGATTTATGCAAACATCTGGGGCTGGGGTTCTCTGGCAACCTTGACATTTTACTGTTTCTAAAGAAGTGAATGACTCATTCAGTTACTGGGACATCTTAGGCAAAGTTAATTCCATATTTTAATATCCAGCCCTAGTCCTTGTCAAGGGGCGGAATTTCTGCTGAGAGTGAAAGCATTTTTGACAGTGGCTGCTAGAAGAGAAGGCCCTGTGTGTTTTCTGTTTTGCTTGCAAGAGGAGAGGGTTTGATAGGTGGAGCTTTTTACATTTAAGGCTGTCTTTCTCAGGTTTTTATTACTGGATTTTCAGTGCAGGAAGGAGGCACCCTTTGCTGATTTGGTTTTGGAGAGCTGCTAAATCCTGAAGCAGGTGGACAGAATAAAACTGATGTAAGCCTAACTTACGTGTCTGACATCAGCCTGTGTGTCTTCCATGATAAACTTGATTCCCACAACCACTCCCCAGTAGGTAAGGAAACTGAGGCACGGAGAGATGAACTTGCCCAAAGTCACACAGTTAAAGCGGAGATTTGAACATGCGGCCTTTGGAGTCTAGGCTCTCAGCCACTAGCTCTACTGCCTCTTAGTAGTTTTTTGCCTACTGTTAGGCCCCAGCCTGCTTGTGGATAGATCTGATGGGGAAGCTTGAGTGTGTTGTTCTGTGGCTCCTTAGCTTATGACTGTTTTTGTAAATAAAACTTGTATTAAGAAGCCCCAATGAATATGCTCAATTTTCTGAAACACTTAATGCTTGAGATTTATAACTCTCTTAGAATGTCTTCTAGCTCTTGTCAGAGCTAAACATCATAATGAAAACCATTAATATAGCACAGCATCCAGCATTTGAGTTGATTTTTAGTTTTTTTCATTACTTCTGTCATGTAAACCTTCATTTGATGAGAAAACCAAACACAGTGCAGCCACGTTGCAGTGTATTACTGTATCCTGCCATCTTTAGTGAGTACTTTTTTGCCCCAACTTTTGAGGGAAAAATAAGGATGCACATTATACATGGGTAGTACTAATTCCATATCTACATAAATGTTTTTAATTCTTTTATTTATGCTTATGTGTTAAAACTCTAGAAAGCAATAATGATATCTGTATGTAAAATAATACCCTGGAATACGATAATCGGTTTTGTTTCTAGATATAAGTAAATAAAAAATCGAATTAAATAAATAAATGGGAAGATTTTTTTTTCCTGAAAGTTTGGGCCAAAGATTTGGGTGCGCATTATACATAGCAAAATACGGTCTATTTATTTGTCGTGGTTGGATACCGAATTATTAGAGGCAAGGTAGTCAGCCACTATATATCATTTTTGATGTCTAGAGGAATGATTTATCCAGAAAGGGATTGCTGTCTTCTGACTTGTCTGTTTTAGTTACTTTCAGTTAATGTGGAACCTTCAGGAAGGTATATGATCCATCTTGTAAGCAAGATATGTTTTAAAACTATCCTAAAATGAGAATAATCTATTTGCTCTAATTCTGGCTTTCTCTCTTTCCCTCCTCCCACAACTCTGTTTTCCACTGCTTGGCCAGACTCTGGGGCAGAAGTGGGCCCAAATCAGGGTGCTTGGGTTTCTCCCACTCCGGAGCAGCTGCCTGCCCCTGAGACAGTCTTTGGAAGGCTTTCCCCTGTGCTTCTGGGAGGAATTCCTTTGAGGCCTGAAGCAACAGGTGGCCTTGTCTCTTTTAGCTTATGTGCGTATTTTAGGGTTAATAAAGCTCAGCTAGAAAAATTAATGAAAATTCCACTCTGAATGAAAGTCTGGCTAGGGCATAATGTCCTGATGATGCTTTGCAGCAGATAGAAGAAAGGAGAGAAACATTGTTAAGGTCTTCCTGAAATGCTTTTTCATTTCTTACAAGCAGATTTCACAAGTTGCTTATTATCAACAGTGTGTATATTGTACTATGATGTCTTATGTTTGGATCTGGAAAATTTAATTAATGAGCTGCTATTATATAACGAATGATCAGTCTTTGAATAACTAGTATAGCATGTGACCAGAGAGATTGATATTTAACTCTTGGGACTGATGGAAAATATGAAAGTGAAGTTCAGACTTTATCTTTGTACCCAGATAATATTTATCAAGTGAGAATGCCTTTACATAAATATTCGATTAAAAGACATTGGAAGGTGAAGACTTTTATGCCTTTTGGTTTTTAACTTGTATTGTGAAAATATAATAAATATATGAAAATATGCTTAAATACTTTACATCTCTTATGCTTTTTAAAGAGCCCAATATAGACGATGTTTAACAAAAGTTGACCTTGATCCCCCAATTGTTTTATCTTGCCTTCAGGAATCTGTGAGTCTTTCATGATACATATGAGAACATGATCTTGCTGGCTTCCTCACACTCCAGTGTGCTCTTATTTATAAACTATAGCACTGTTTGCTGGGGTTGGTGCAGGTGTGTATATGGGAGCTCTTGGGGTATAGTGTTTAGATCTGTGACTTTTGGAAAGGTGTGGAACTTTGAAATCCCTGGCAATCAGGCATTTCGGAGAAATGAAAGAACTGGAAGCCTCTGGAGGGGCTGGTCTCCACCCCCTTCTGAGTCCAGCAATCCTGCAGGACTCCTGCCTCGCAGGTTTCATAAGACTCAGGCTTATTTCCTGTACACCACTGGGAAGGTCATGACCACACCTGGTCTGAAGGCTTAAGTTTATTATTTTTTAAGTTGATTTGAATGTGTTACGTCCAGATCAGCACTGCTGTCAGGGACTAAACAAGTAGGTTTGTTTGGGAGAAGTCGCAGTCCTGTTCATCTGCAGGGGATTTTCTCTTTGCTCATTCAGTAGCATTGGTGGGTATCTGAGCTGTGGGTAAAGGTAAAGCATTGACTGAAATTTCCAGTTTTATTTGTTGTCTTCATTTTGAGTCAGCTGTTGCTCTTTGTGATAGCTGTTACAATTTTGGTCTTTTCTTGACAGACTGGCATAAGTGTTGACATTTTTTCATAGCAGGAGTAATTTAGTAGCTACTTCTGATCCCCTGCTTAATTATTATCTTTTTTTTTGAGTCCGAGTAGTTTAGTAGCTGCTTCTGATCCCCTGCTTAATTATTATCTTTTTTTGAGTCCATCGGTCTGTTTTTCCTTGTTGTTCCCTCACTTCCATGGGATATTTAAGGAAATGGGAGGCTGTTCAACAGCTGGGATATCATCTCTGTTGGATCATAGTTGTGTTTTGGCGGTCGTGTTCCTAGTAGCATCGGTTTTTAGGAGTGGAGGAGAAACTTGAAAAATGAATTTTACTTCTTTTCATAGTTGTCATTAGTAGGTTGATCAGGAGAGGAAATAGACCATTTTGGCTAAAAAGTTTTTTTCTTTCAGATACAGATTTCAAGCCAAGCTGCTAATTTTAAGGTTGAAATCATGCTTAGGATCAAGTGTGAGGGTTGATTGTGCTGAAATGGAGTTTAGACCTAGTGTTTGACTATTGCTAAATTTGCTTTATGATAGAGGAAGTAAATCATTTGGTTTAAATGAACTCGGTCTCTTGAGGTCATAATGTAGCTTTTCTCTGAGATGGTATATTTAACGTTATTTGTACTTTTATACAGACAAGCAAACAATGGTTATCCAGTGAATATTTTATGTTAAATTTTTAACTCTGATACAATGTTTCCTAAAGAAAAGATCAACCCTGAAGCATTTTAGCTTAAAACTGTACAAACTCTGCCTTTGGCTGCCTTACAAACATCATTGCTATTGACATGTTGGTGTTGGGGGCTGTCCTTTGCATTGTAGCAGCGTCCCTCAGAATATGCCAGAAACACCTTTCTCCTTCCTTTCCCCCATGTGTAGCAACCAAAAAATGTCTCCAGACATTGCTAAATGTCCTCTAGGGGGAAAATGAGTCCTGTCGAAAACCAGTTTGGCTGCAGTGTAGCCAAAGGCCTGTTCTTTAGTATACTCTCACTGCTCTTTGTTAGCATTTTGTGTTTTAGGAGGGAGTGATCAAAAGGATTAATTTTAATACTCAAAAAGATATTTAGCACTTCTGGATGATTGAAATGTAGGCATCCAGAGAAAGGAAATTTCTCTGGATGCCTAAAATTCACTTACATTTTTAGGATTCTAAATTGCAATGTGTTACAGAAAACATGAGGGTAGATTATGTTCATATGCAAGTTAAAAAAAAGGAAGATTATTATAGTGAAATTTAATTTATAAAAAATTGGGTATACTTATTCTGAGAAAAGCATTCTGGTCAGGGGATAGTAGATAGATCATCTTTTACTTTCTGCAAGCTAAATTAGAGGTTGGCCCTAGTCCAGATTTATTTCCTTTGCCTTTTGGCACAGGAGATAAGATATATTGATTAGTAACAAGGTTGTATGAAAGTCATATGCAAAAATAATTAGAGATGTCTAAAATTTTTGTAGGCAAGCTATTTCCTTTCTTCAATTTATTATTGTTTTATTTTGTTAATTCTGATGATTCTGGTTGCTGCATATTTTGTATCCTTTCTTGAGATGAGAAAAAGCAGGGAAAGAAATTAGAAAATAAAAGCGCATGGAGACTTCCCTCCTGTTTGTTTTGTTCTAAATAGGCTTTTTTTTTTTTTTTTTTTTTTAAGAAAGAGGGATGGAGGTAGAGGCAGTAAAAGAATGAAGTTTTTGTCAAATATCGTCCTTCCCTCTGGTTTCCAAGACCTCTGGTCTTAAACTCTGCCTAAGTCAGCTGCCAAATCTCCATTTTTACGGCCACGAGATAAGAAAGGTTATGATGTTTTTAAATGTTTAAACATTTCATGACATAACCACAACTCATTTTTCTAGGAATTGTGCAATAAGGGCAGATGGCCCACAAAGGCTAAAGTATTTTAAAAATGGCCCTTTATAGAAAACAAGTTCTCCAATTACTGATTTAAACTGTATTTCTCCGTTATTAGCATTAAAGGGATGTAGTGTGGTTAGATCTATTGAAGCAGAGGTGGATTAATAAAAACAAACAAAATTCTTATAAACTGGTCATTACATAAGCGTTAGTCAAATTTATTTTGTGTTTTGAGAGTGTGTTTTAAAACTAGTTGTATCTATGTGTTTCACAGATTTCCAAGTATTCTTGGAGAACTTTCAGGCTAGAGCATGGACATGTTTGACATGTTTAATTTGTTTTCTTTCTATCACCTGGAGGTTGCTCACGGCGGGACTGCTCTGGGACAGAGGGTTCTAGGGCGTGAACTGAACAAGATTGATTCAGAGTCCCAAGATTGAAAACCATGACTTTATAACATTTCTATTTACTATAATTCACGGATGGGCCGAATTTTGAGCCTAATCCGACTGCTTGGGTTAGTAGGCAGTTGGGGGAGATCCAGGGTCTGGGTATTTCCTCCTAATCCCTGGACCTGGGCTGGGACTTGGCTTCCCCTCTGGAACCCCAAGGGCTGCTCAACTTGGAGGCAGAGAACTACAAGGATGTCTGAACGGGCCCCTGGACTGCCGTCCTACTTACTAAAGAGTAATTAATTTCTGCTAATTTTGATACTTCTTCACGCTTCTTAAAGACTATATGTGACTTTCTTCCTTCCTTGTGCTTTTGTGTTCTCAGAGATTTTACTGTCATCATTTTATTGCTGTAGAGTTCGGCCGAACAGTATGGGGGTGGTTTTTGTCGTTGAGTGGTGTTGCAGTTTTTAAGTATATTTTTTCCATTTTTAAATGTATGTGTTTGTGCATCTTTCCCATGTAAATGGGTTTCACACTGGCTTCCTTTGCAGGTAGGCACCTTTAGAAATTAATTACTTTTCAGAGAAATTAAATGCTTTTTCCAAGGACAGAGCAGGCCCCAAATGTGACCCGATTCTACCTGTGAGCCTCATTGCCCTGTATCAGGAGTCTGGAGGGCCAGGGAATTTGCCAGTGATTTTTTATTTTCTTTTAGACACGTTTCCTCCAGCATTGCTTGTGTTTAGTTTTGTGATGGGAAGTTCTCCTTCAGGGTGAGGCTGTACTTCCGGGCTGGAGATGTCCTTTGCAGCAGTTCCCTTCTGTTCCTTCCTACCACAGATGTGGAGGAATGTGGAATTTATAGGTCTTTGCCTTTGTGGTAGCATTTTTTTTAAACCTGTGGAGCATTAGGGGATGGAAGCCTGAGAGTATGAATCATTCTCAGAATTATTTTCTACACCAAAAAGTCCTGAATTTGCATTTTTAGAACCCAGTGAGGTAATCATTCTCTTAACAGTCACCAGGACCCAAGAAAAGTTATAATATGAAAAAATCAGACACAGAATTTTAGAGTAGGGAGGGTTCTTCCAAGTCAGGTAATTTAGTCTTTGATTTTTCAGGTAGAGACATTGAGACATATAAACTGGACTTCAGAAGTTTGCTGCGTGTCTCATAACTAATGATAGCAAACCTAAGTCATTGTAATTCAGCAGCCTTTCTCTTGTGTTATACCCAGCATGTATTTGAGAAATTACTGTGTGTTCGACACTATGAGATTATGAGAGTCATACTAGATATATTACTGGTTTTGAAAGGTCTTCTTGGTTATTTGAGGAGACACAACTGCCATTTATGAAACCATAAGAGACAGTTAAGTGTCACCTAATGGTTCACTAAAAGAGTTAAAGAAGTTAGAACAGTGACTGGAATTTAGTAAGTGCCAGTTATTATAGATGAACCAAGATTTATGAACAGAGGCTTACCTGTTATATACCAGGCACTGTTGTAGGTTCTAGTGATACAGGAGCTAAAAATAAAATAAGACTCTGTGATCTTAATTCATATTGTTGATATAAGGGAAAAGGCTTTAAAGGGAATTTAGAGACAACAAAATTCTGGTAATGACCCAGGTCAAGTTGACCAAAGGACATGGAAAAGAAGCTAGGCTTTTCTGATTGGGTAGGACTTTGAAGGGAGAAAAGAATATTCCTTGTGTGAATACAATGCTTCTGAAGGCTTGGATTCATGAAAGAGCCTGGCTGGCATCATGAGAAATGAGGAGATTAATTTAGAATTTTTGGTGCTGTAAAGAGTAGTTGGGAAAACAGGGTTGGTGGTTTGGGATCAGATTGAATTGCCCTGAGAGCCAGTCTGAGGAATTATGAGTTAGATAGAAGTGAACAATTTGAAGTTACTGAGTATACCAGAAAGCTGCTTGAGAAAAGCAGTGCTGGAAAATTAATTTTGTAGAAATTTTTCGACCTGGGAGAGAGCGAAGGGAATATTCAATCTAGATTATTCTGGTAGCAGTGTGTAGGAAGACTCAGAAGCAGGAAGGAGCTGAGCATCTGAGATTGTAGAGACCTAGGACAGTAAGTCCCTGTACCAGCACTGAATTGGCTGGACTCAAGAGGAAGAGGAAAACTGTGGAGGCAGTCTGTAAAAAGAAGCATCAGGGCTTTCTAGCTGATCTGATAAAGGGTAATGATGGTTGGTCTGAGTCAAAAAATTTCTCCCACCTTTTTCCTTTGGGGTGTTTGGAGACTGCCTGTACTGTTTGCAGAAGGGGATAGTTTGAAAAATGAGCTGGATTGGAAGCCAAGCTCAGATTCACTTATGAGGTGGATGTTAGTGGAAATAGCCACGTGGGCTGGAGTGCCAGAGTGAGAGAGGAGGGAAGGGAGCTGTTGATCTGGTAGCCATCAGTATAGCTGGGAACGAGTGCGCTCACTCGGGACTATGCTTTGTGAGAAGAGAGCAGAAAGCCAAGTACACTTCTTATACCCCAAAGCTGTGCTTCTTATATTAAGATTACTGTGTAGCAGATGTTAATAAAATTAAGCAGCTTGTATTCAAATTGTCAGAAACCAGCTCATTGATCAGCATTCCTAAGAAAAGATGAGACTATCATAAGTAAGGATTTCAAAAAAGCATTTCAATAAGAGGCTAAAAATGACCCTTTTCATCCTCAGCCCAAATTATGGGGCTAAATTATTTTTTTCTAGGCTGGAAGAACAGAACATAGATTACTGTGTGTGTGTGTGTGTGTGTGTGTGTGTGTGAGAGAGAGAGAGAGAGAGAGAGAGAGAGAGAGAGAGAGAGAAAGAAAGGCAGAGAGGAGGGGGGTGCTGCTGGGCTGGAGAAGGATAGATATTTATTAAAGATCAAAAGGCAGTACTCCAAAATAGGGGCCTCATAGCTCAGGGTTTTTCCTGAAGATCAGACAGATTTCTGAGAAAACCTGCTAACTGCCTCTTGTTTATGGTGAGTAAGAGCTCCTCCTCTTTGATTGGTTGCTGATCCCCCATAAACTGAAGAAGAACTGTCTGTGTGCCCAGGCTACGTCTTGAAAATTGCAGGGCCAAATGAGGACAATGCTGGAGATGCAAGATATTTCTTGTGACTTTTAGGGAGAAGATCTAACTAATAATTGTTTAAAATAAGAAAAAAAATGATTGGAGAAGAATCTAAGAAATTTTATGTCTTTAACGCTTCTTTGATGCTGATGGTGTGACATTTACAAGTTTGCTATTATTATAATTTTATATATTACTTTGTGCCTTACTATTGCATTTATTGCTTCTGTGGTATTTACCAAGTCCCACCTTACCCTTGGAGATCAATTACATCCGATGGATTTTTATAAAGAAAGTCAGTAGGGAAGGATTTGTAAAACTATAGAGGCTTTAGGGCTTGTAAAGAGTAGTTAGGAGGTTCAAAATTTATTATCATTCAGATGGAGCTCGTCTAAATACCTCTCTCCTGTCAGTAAGAGGTAGAAGGAGCTTATAGAGGAAATGATTGTTATACAGTAAATAAGCCTGAAGTCAGGCAGATTATCTACTTAATACAACCATGTTTTCAGAGGTTCCCCAAAACTATTTCTGTATGAAGAACCATCTTAGACGTGTCAGTCACATTGATTTAAATAAGGTAAATACAGTATATGCCATTTATCCTTGGGAGTTTAGGTAGTATAAGTAGATAACTCTTGTATACAAAGACAGAAGTATGTCAAAAAATCTAAGACATTACCAACATAGATCAGCAGTCCTTGGCCAGATGACATACGACAGTGTGGTTGTGGTTCCCTGGGAATTGTTGCAACCTAAAGATGCATCCCATGAACTTTCATGAGTGGTCTTGGGTGGAATATACTGTTGACATTATTATCTCAGAACAGAGATACAGTGCAAATACATTTAGAAGAGAAATCAGTGTGATTTAAAAACTTTTTTTTGCAAAAAAATTGCAAAGAAAAATAATGATCCATAGAACAATTTGGGAAGTGTTGAATTAAAGGAAAATATTCTATTAGTCAACACTTAATTTGCTTAGTACCACGTAATGCAGTTTTTAAATGTATTTGAAAGTCATAAAAGTGCATTGTATGAAAATATTTAATAATACAAACATTTTGCCCTATTTACAAACTTTCTAATAATAGTTTTTAAACAGAAAACTGTTTTGCAGCATCTCACTTTATATAGCAGCTTGGTGCCTAAAATGTTGCCTCGATAGGAGGTGATTTCTGTGCAGCTGCACTGGGCTAGTGCAGGAGGGGGTCATATGGTTCTAATCTAAATATGCATCTGGAAACTCACAGGGCGGAAATGGAGCTGTGTCCTGGAGCAGAAGAAAGTGCTAGCAACTGGAATCATGACCATGTTTTTGGAAGTGGTCAGAGGGTTGGGGATTACGAAGGTGGGGCAAATCTGAGTGGCTTGTTGTTATTTTGGGTTGGGGTTAGGATCTCTCCAGTGATTTTGGCAACTGCAGAGTGGTTTACCCAGGTGCAGCCATGAGTCCTTTGGGTACCCAACCGAGGCGAGGGATAGTGAAGTAGAGGCCCAAGCTCTTCACTTCAGTCACGTGGCACTCTTGTCATATACCTGCATCTAGTAGCCTCTGTTACTGTCATGTCTAGGCAGGTGTGAGATTACGAATAATGATTTGCTAGGGCAAAGAGTGCATTGCTCTGGTGTTTTAACAAGGTATTGTATAATTAAGCATTCTTTATGCTCGCATGGTGAGGGCATTTATTTCTTTGAATGAACAAGTGGCACCACAAAGATAATACCTTGGAATAGATTCAGCCATGATAAGCTCTGGGTCTAGAACATACCATTAAAAGGTCACTTGTAACTACAGTTTGTGGCTTTTTGATAGAGAAGTAGAGTTAGACACCTGACTATGGCCACAGCCCCAGTTCGCATTCTTTTTGGCCGCAACACTACACATCTTAAGTGGTGGAGGGGTTACCTGTCATTCTATCAAACCAAAATGCTTTCCTGTTCAGTGCCTGAGATCTGACCAAATAGCAGGATTTTCCTCTGTATAGTTGAAAAGCATCTGACTGACTTGGAACTACGCACTAACAGTGTCACCCCTGCTGGCAATACAGATTCTCTTTTACCAAATTACAGTCCCTATATTTAGCTTTAATGCACTGCTTCTTAACTGCAGATGTGTGAGAATTGCCTGGTGAGCCTTTCACAATTACAAAAAGCGGCTCTGTGCACTCTCTTTCCAGGTAATCCCATTTGTTCCCACTGCTTTAAATTCATATTTATACTGGCCACTCAAATTTATATATTCTCCCAACTTTCCGACTTGCATGTCTACCTGATACCACCACTGAGCTCCAGAGTAACTCCAGAACAGAACCTTTACCCCTCACTCTGCTCCTACTCCAGCAGTTCCTATTTTCCTAAAATGCCACCTGTCATCCTCCAGTTGCCTCAGGAAAAAAAAGAGGCCATTTCCTTTTTTTCTTTCCCTCTTCTTTCCTCGTTCATCTGTCCTGTCAAATGGTTTCACATTCCTCCGCCTCCACTGCCGTGGTCCAAGCCACCATGATGCTTACCTGGCCAACTGCAGTACTCTTATTTCACTTGTCCCACCATAGCTCCAGAGTAACTTTAAAACACTTTTTATTTATTAGTCCCCAAACTGTCCAAAATGGAGAGGTTGGTGCTTCTTTCTCTGAAAAATATTTATAACCATAAAGTTTTTTCCTGCCTCCCTTATTTTATAGTCGTGTTAGACCAAAATATGCCCCTGGGAAAACAGCTGATAGTCACTTGGCCTCACCCTCCATTGCTCCAGTGCATGGGCTCTCAGCTCTCCACTTCTGCTGGGACTTGGGCGGCTTTCCCCGTCAGGGACTGAAGGTGTAAGGTTACCTTCTAAGCTTTATTTACATTGCACCAGCACTGTGCCAGGTGTATTAATTTTCTGTTGCTGCCATAACAAATCACAACAAACTTAGTGGCTTAAAGTAAGAAAATGTATTCTCTTACAGTTTTGGAGGTCAAGTCTGAAATGGGTCATACCAGACTACAATCAAGATGTTGGCAGGGCTCTATCTTCCTTTGTAGGCTTTAAGGAAGAATCCATTTTTGCTCGTCTTTTCTATTGGGTTGGCCAAAAAGTTCATTTAGTGTTTTCCGTAATGGCTCTAGTAGTACTTAGTTGTCTTTAGCTTCATTCAAAACAATTTTGTTAGATTGTATTGTGACAGCTGTCATATCAGTGTGCATTAAAAAAAACACTTATCAAAATTGGTGAACTTTTGTGCAGCCGTTTTAATATTGAAGATGGAGGAAAACATGCAACATTTTTGGCATATTATGCTTTATTATTTTAGGAAAGGTAAAAATGCAACTGAAATGCAAAAAAGTATTTGTGCAGTGTGCGGAGAAGGTGCTGTGACTGATTGAATGTGTGAAAAGTGGTTTGTGAAGTTTTTTGGTACTGTTGACATTTTGGCCAAATAATTCTTTGCTGTGGGGCACATTGAAAGATGTTTAGCAGCACTTCTGGCCTCTACCTACTAGAAGCCAATAGCGAGAGACAGCAACATACTCAAAATATCCAAGTCAATAAAGTTATTGGTGAAAATGAAAAATGAGCCTTTTATTTTATGGAAAAAAGTAAATGGACTTTCTGGCCAACCCAATGGCTTCTAGAAGCTGCCTGCATTCCTTGTCCCAAGGACCCCTTCCAGCATGGCATCACTCTGACAACCTGTTCTGTGTCGTATCTTCTCTGGTCTGACTCTTCTTCTTTACCCTTATAAGGACCTATGAGATTACATTGACCTAACTGAGTATCTAACTGAGTATTCTAGGACAATCTCCCCATTTCTCAAACCCTTAAATTAAAGTATCTGTTGCCATGAAGAGGTTCACCATAGGTTTCAGGGATTAAGACTTGGGCATCATTTGGAGGGGGCATTATTCTGCCTACCACATTATCAGTTTGTACTACTGTATTTTGCTGTGTATTATGCTCACATTTTTGCCCAAATTTTTGAGGGAAAAATAAGGATGCACATTACACATGGGTAGTACCTGAAATACCATGTATCTGTTCTTGTGTTTTGTAATTATTTGTTACATAAAATTCCTTGTATCATAATATGTTCACAAATAAATGCTAAAATTCCTTTATAATACAAAAAACAAATATCTAAATATAAATAAATAAAACATTGAATTAAAAAACTAAAATGAAAGATTTTTTGTCCTAAAAGTTTGGGCCAAAAATGTGGGTGTGCATTATATACGGGAGCACTTTATACACAGCAAAATATGTTAATATTACTGGGTTTTGCATCTGGGGATTAAACCAACCCTGGACTGAAAACAGTATTTTTTGATCCGCTGTTGGGAATCCATTTATGTGGGGGGGGGGAGGTCAGCTTAAGTTATATCAGGATTTTTGACTGGGTAATGCTCTTAACCTCCAAGTTGTTCAAAGGTCAGCTGTACTAATAATTTGACTCATAGCCACCCTGTGGGTTAGGCATTATTATAGATAAGGAAAGTCAGGCACAGAGAAGTTTTATAACTTGGCCAAGATGTTGTCATAGTAGTGGAGTCATAATTCACATTTCATTTCTGTTTATTCTTATTTTATTTTCCAGCTTTAGTGAGATATAATTGACATATAAAATGTATAAGTTTAAGGTACAGTGTGTTGATTTGATACACTTACACATTACATGTAATTGATTACATGTAATGATTACCACCATAGTGTTAGTTAACACCTCCATCATGTCACAAATTCACTATGTTTTATGGTGAGAACATTTAAGATTTACGCTCTCACCTTTCAGGTATAAAATACAGTATTATTAACTATAATTATTAACAGTAACTGTACCTTACATCCCCAGAACTTATTTATCTTATAACTGGAAGTTCATACCACTTGATCATCTCCTCATTTCCCTCTCCTCCCTAGTCCCCTCTACCATTCTACTCTGTTTCCATGAGTTAAGCTTTTTAAGATTCCATGTATAAGTCATATCATATAATTTGTGTCATACAATTTGTGTAATATCATACAATTTATTTCTTTTTCTGTCTAATTTCATTTATCATAATGCCCTCCGTGTCTCTCTATGTTGTCACAAATGGATGATTTTCTCTTTTTTAAAATGGCTGAATAGTATTTTATTGTATGTAAACATAGATACATACATGCTTTCTTCCAGGAGTTTTATGGTTTCAAGTCTTACATTGAAGTCTTTATTCCATTTATTTATATGGTGTAAGAAGGCGATCTAGTTTCACTTTTTTGAATGTATATGTCTAATTTTACTAACACCATCTATTGAATAGACTGTCTTCCCCATTGTATGGTGTTGCCCCCTTTAGCAAATATTAATTGGCCATATAGGTGTGGGTTTATTTCTGGTCTCTCTATTCTGTTCCATTGATATATCTGTCTGTTTTTATGTCAGTGCTATGATGTTTTGATTATTACAGCTTTGTAGTATAATTTTCAGGTAGCAGGACAAGGACCGCTATGGCTATTTAGGGTCTTATGTGATTCCATATAAATTTTCGGATTATTTGTTTTAGTTTTGTGAAAAATGCCATTTGACTTGTGTTGTATATATAGGTAATTTTGGGTAGTATGGACATTTTAACAATGTTAACTCTTCCTATCCATGAGCACAGTATATGCTTTCATTTATTTGTATACTCTTCATTTTCTTTCTAAAATGTCTTGTAATTTTCTGAGTACAGGTCTTTTACCTCCTTGGTTAAATTTATTCCTAGGCATATTATTTTATTGGTGCAATTATAAATGGGATTGTTTTCTTAGTTTCTCTTTCTGATAGTTCATTATTGGTGTATAAAACCACAACTGATTTCTGGATATTTATTTTGTATCCTACTCCTTTACTGAATTCATTGATCAGTTCTAGTAGTTTTTTTGTAAAATCTTTAGGGTTCTCAATATATTGATATATAGTATCATGTCATCTGCAAATATGAGAATTTTACTTCTTCCTTTCTAATTTGGA
>VMDR010013916.1:0-24296 GCA_007922815.1 Macrotus californicus | reverse complement strand
GTAAAACATTCCCTTTCCTACCGTGCAACCTTGATCACTCTACTATCACATGAAATAGTTGGGTATCTATATAGAGCAATAACAATAAATCATGATTTCTCTAGTCAATGCTCTTTACACTACACAGAACAGATATAACAAAAATATTAAAGGAAATAATGTCTATTTGCTGGTAAAAATTGTATAATTCCTAAATTTTAAAAATAGTACACATGCATACTGATTTATTTCCTTGTATTTTAATTTTTACTGTATTTTTTCCATTACCATTAGTCCCCTTATAGCCCCCTCCTCCCCACTGGCAATCACCACATTGTCATCCATGTCCATGAGTCCTTTTTCCTTTTTGCTCAATTTATTTTAGATATATATTTATCTATAAGTCCATTCATTCATTAAATACTATTTATTGACCACAGTCATGTATCAGTGTTCTGTTCTAAACACTGACAGACAATACAGGGTAGCCAAAACAAGCAAAAGCCCTTGTCTCATGGAACGATCTAGTGGTAAAGGCACACAATAAAGAATTGGTGATATGTATTATGCTGATGATTAAGTAAATGTTACATAGCAGGACTGTGGCTTCTTCATGTTAAGTGGCAAGGGAAATCTCTGAGGATGTGACATTTAAACTACTATCTGAAAAGCATGAAGAAACCAGTCATGAGGAAATCCGTGGGATGAGCATTCCAAGCAGAGGGAATATTTTAATGTGTGGGAGTTTGGAGTGTTTGAGGAGCACAGTGTACTTGGTACACAGTAAATGAGCTGACAAAGACAAAACTTGTACAGGGTCAAAGAACGGTTAGAGGCTACTGCAAAAAAAGAGAAAACAGTGGCTTCTGTTGAAGTGCAGGTAGAGAACGTGTAGAAAAACGGATGGACTTTGGGTATGTTTGTGAAGAGGGCGCCCTAATAATGGACTGGGCATGAGGAATAAAGAGAGAAAAGTCAAAGAGAAGCTCTACATTTGGAGAGTAAGAAACTGAGTCTGTTTTGGTGCGGGGAAAGCGGGTTTGGAGGGAAAATCAAGAGTTTGGTTTTACCCACATGAAGCCTAAGATGTCTGTCAGATACTCAGATGGAGGTATCAAGTAAACAGTTGCATGTGAGAGTTTCGAGACCAGTCAGGGTTAGCATCAATATTTAGAAGTCACCAGTATACACACAGTATGTAAAATTTTGAAATCACCAAGGAAAAGGCTGTAAGATAGAGAGGTAAGCCTCGATTGAGGTCTAGGGCATTCCAGTGTTAATAAGTTAGGTAGAGAATTAGAAACCAAGAGAGGACACTGAGAAGTGTAAGACAGAAAAAACCAATGTGATTGGTCATCTGGATTTAATGTTTTTAAGAAGTCAAGATTAGAATAAAGAAATGGCCATGCTGGGTTTGGCAACATGGAAGTTATTTAAGAACCTTGAAAAGGGCAATCTCCATGAAGTAGTGAAGTCAAACCTGGTTGAAGTAATCAAAAAGACATTTTCAGAAAAGAGGTGGAATCAGCATCATAAACAACTCTTTCAAAAAGTTTTATCATAAAGGAAGCAGGAAAAATAGGGCAGTAGCTGGAGAGATATGTGGGGTCCAGAGAGGTTTTGGTTTCATGTGTATGTTTTAGAGAAAAGGGTCTACAGTACATCTATATATTAATAAGAATGATCTGGTAGAGAGACTATAATTATAGAAAAAGCCTCGAAAGGGAGAAGGGCTAGAATTCATAGTCTAAGTAGGGAGGTTAGTTTTTGATATAAGATGCATAGACTTGCAATGGGAGCAAAGTGTGTAAGGGGTAGACAGTTTGATAGAGTTGTGGTGGAAAAGTAAGGATGTTACTACATGAGTAGTTTTATTTTACCAAGAGGAGATAAAAGTCAATACTGGGACAGGAAGAAAGTATTTATTAGAGGAGATGGGTGTATGTATTTGGAAAGGGAGAAAGTGAGTATATTTGTATATGCGTATATGTGTATATATATGCACATGCATGTATACATGTATATTACATACACAGTCAGTGAATATTTGTATGTTATACATCACAGCAAAAAAAGGCCTATTGCATAAAATATTCTAAAGCCATTTTTACTAAATATTTTTGACACATCTTGTTGGAAAGATCTGAAACTGAATTCTGTGTTTTCCAAGGACTCTGGTAACAGTCCTCTTTTCCATATGTCAGGATGAAGTGAGGGCTTCTCAATGCCATAGACCCTTCCCATGTTTTGTTCTTTGTTTTTGCCTATTTCAGAGTCAAAGGCAGAAATATTTTGTAGCTATTCTGTTATAATTCAAAGCCTATGAAAATTAAAATTAGCTTAATCCTGAAAGATTTGTATTGTATACTCAAGCTGTCGGTCTCTTAAAATATTATTTTGGAGGGTTTGAGCCCCCATCTGAATTTTTTTTAAAGATAATCAGGTTCTAATTGTTTATGAAAACAATACTTTTTTGTTTGTTTTCACATGACATGAAAAACTCAATCCCATCTGTCATTTAGGAAAAACAAATGGGCAATATGGTTGTTCTGTTACTATACCCTCCCTATCTATAGGAATGATGTGTGACCTTTTCATTGTGCATGGAGCTTTATTTCTGGATAGGCTGTATGTAGTGCAATGTGTTGGAATTTATAGGTGCATATTTATTCTTTGGATTTATTGTAAAATTAGATTGTGAACAATGGAATAAGATTGCTCTCCATTTTTTTGCTAATTTAGCACAGCCAAAAATATAATGATATACATGTACATATAAATATGTATTTGATTAAACATTTAATATTTAAATGGCCATTTCAAATATTAAATGGTATATGTCGACAGCTGCAGTGCATTCAAAATAGTTGTAAGAAAATCGTTACAATACAAATCCTAAAAAGTTTATTAATACTAAATAGTATCTTTATGCAAAATACCTAGATAACATCTAAGTTGACATTTAATCCCTCATAGAGTGATATTTGGTAAATAAAAACTACAGCTGAAAACATTTTTTTCCTTCCTATAAGTATGGATGATTTTTGAAATCTCTTTGTAACATGTCAAAGTTTTTTATCAGTAATTATGAACTTAGCACTGTACCCGTCTACTCTTGCAAATGGGAGGAAAAGATCTGTCAGAATAAAGAAGTGCAGCCCTGTATTTTTTTCTCTTTGGTATTACATCACTGTTTAGAGCTTCTATTTATGCCTTCCACTCAGGTTCCGCACATAGCCTGTATTCTTTCCTGTTGTATCACAATATGGTAGAGAGAGAAACACAGTATAGGGGTGTTAAGAACAAAACTGCAATCCTACCTATTACTTACTTTACTATCACAGTAAAGTAGTCAATACTTACTTGAAGGTGGTATTGTTCTCATCTTATAAAAATTTACCCTAATATTACAATGTTCCATGTAAATGTTCATGTGCTGGCATGCCTACAAGTTAATAGTGTTATAGAATGCTCAGCTCTCAATGAGGGATTGTGGTGTATTGCATTACATATGTCATCTCTTTGCTGAAAGAATATGGTGTTTAGCAAAACTACCTGCTGAGCAACATATTAAGATTTTTGTACAAAGTACAAATTACTAATTATTGTATTTTATTTTTCTATGATTTCCTAAGAGGCATTATCAGGGTCTTACAGATGGAGTAAGCCTGTTTATTAAAATATCTATTAGCAAATAAAAGTTACAGTTCTGGTGGTTGAATTTGTGACTTTTTTATATTAAAAAAGATATTACAAAATGTCTATTAAATCTAGATGCTCTTTAGTACATTAGTAATTCTGGATATAAAATCATAGGTATAATTTTTCATAATAATACCATTAAGGTCGAGACAAACTGACATAAGTCAGTATAAATAATTGGTACACAGTTCTGTAGTGCTTATGTATGGGCAAAATGTTTTGTGAGATTCCAGTACCTTGCTCAGCGCAGAGGTACCACTGCATACAAACTGCAGAGGACCAAAAGATCAACATGTCTAACTGCTCAAACAGCTTTACACCATCAACATTCACTCCAAAAACTTCCAGTAAATTACAAATCAAGGATTTTCTACATTATTTTGAAAGTTTCTGATAAGGAAATACATTAAAATGATCATGAATTAATCAGAATAGTGCTATATTCATCATTTGTTACTCTTACCTCTTTTATAATTCTTCTACTATAGTTCCAAAAGCCAGTATGAAATTTAAACTAGTACTAAAGTGCCTGAAACTTTCTTCCCTTATACAGGTATCTTAAATAGCCTTTAGAAAATCGCATACCATTTTTAAAGCTGTTTACTCCCACAATAAAATGAAGAGAGCCTAACTAACTTCTTAAATCAAGTTGGGGCAATTTTTATGCTGAGCTTTGAGTGAACTCTCGAGAGCTGTTTCAGTTGGCAAAACACCAGAATAACAGACTCAACATGTGAAATACTTACTTTTTGTAAGGTTGGTATTTTCAAAACTGGCATTTTATTTTATCTCTAATAATTGTAAGCCATCACATAACTATACTTTTTTTTTACTTAGCTAATTGCTTTTGTAAAATAATTACATATCTGCATAAATTTACTGAAAAGTTAGATATCCAATCTGCCCATTACATTTCCATTTTTCATCAAATGTTTTGTACTAACCAAAAACAGAACTCAACCTAGGAGCAGAATATATCAACCTCAGACAAGAAAAATTAAGTCTGTCCTCTAAAGCTCTTTAAAACATAAGATTTCTACTTATCTCTAAGGGAAAAAAATGTCAAATTATGGCTATAAACAAATTAGCTTCCATCTCTTATCAAAGTGAGCCATAATGCCCAAACACACAGAGCCACAAGTTAAAGAACCACCGCACTTAAAAATCCTATCCATACAGTAAAAATTTCAGAACAAAGGAAGACAGGAAATCATTTATTGAACATCTGTGTGCCTAACATATATACTTGTTGTCTATTTTTTCCTCAAAACCACCAGATGGAACAAATAGTGTCTTTTTGAAGGTGAGGAAACTAAAGCATGATAGAGCGTTAATTGGCCTAAGGCCACAGAGTAAGAAAGAAAACATATATTCACATACTCAATTACTACAAGGTCATTTACAATTTGGTTCTTTTAGATTAGCAACTATATAAGGGTTTTGGTTTTTGTTAGTTTTGCCTTATCAACAGAGTCAGCAGCCCAGAACCACATTTTTTTCATTGTAAAAATAACCACATTTGAAAATTTGGAAAAGTAACAAAAGAAAAAACACCCCATAGTCTTACACAGACAATTTACCCTTCCCCCATCATTACTTTGTTTCTTTATTTTTGTTGATACTATTACAGATGTCCCCATTTTCCCCCCATTTGCCCACCTCCAAACAGCACCCACCCCTCTTCCCGTTGGCCATCACTACATCGTTTTCTGTGTCCATGGGTTATGTGTGCACGTCCTTTGGCTACTCCCTTCACCTTCCTTCATCCAGTTCCCCCCCTCTCTGCCAGCTGTCAGTCTGTTCCATGTATCCATGCCTTTGTTTCTATTTTGTTCATCAGATTCCACATATAAGTGAAATCATATGGTATTTGTCATCTTCTAACTGGCTTATTTCAATTAGCTTAATAACCTCCAGGTCCATCTACACTGTGATAAAAGGTAAGATTTCCTTTTTTTTTTTAACCACATCATAGTATTCCATTGTGTAAATGTACCACAGCTTTTTTATCCACTCATCTACTGATGGACCGAGATCTGGAAACACTCCATCATTACTTTTGTAAACTCCTTCTAGTCTCTTTGTTCGCCCTCCACTTAATAGGCCAAATTACTAGGCCAAAGAACAGGTAGGGTAGTAAACATAACACTATGTAATTGGAGAGAGGATAAATCCCATACCCATGGTAACAAGGAAAAGGAGAAATGAAAACTCCTTGAAGAACACCTAAATCAGGATCACCATTTACTCGGGATGTGAGGTTGCTGGGTCTAGGAAGACTGAAAGGTTGACAAAAAAAAAAATCCTAGGTCTTCAAAACTATTGCAATCTATAATCTCAAAACGTTGGAAAGTGCAGTAACAAAAAAATGTGTAAAAACGTGTATGTCAAAATATTTCCAATTATAGGGTCATGTGCTACTATAAAAGCCCAGTTTCAAGGGACTATTAATTTCTTACTGACCACCTGCAGGGCTGACTCTGGGGACTGAATCCCCTCACAGATTATGCCTCGTGCAATCTCTGCAGGAGGTCACAGAGCTGGGAAGCCAAGGCACAGGCATACCCCCACTTCTTTTGCCTAATGCCTTTGAGCTGATTTCCTCTCCCTACCGACATTAACAGCTTTACTTCGCCGGTACTCTAGGGTCTGAAGCCTTCAGAGCCCAGGAAGAGGGTAGGTGTGATGGGCAGCGGGGCCACGGCGGCACACACCTAGCCCCAGTGAGCACCACCGTGTCCTGCCGTCGTTGCCACCATGCTGCGCGCGTGCGGGGAACAGCGCAGAGATTCCTCCGCGACCCGGCCACCACACTGAGACCCAGCCCCTGGGAGCCTCCATCCCGAACAGACCCGCAGAGCCCAGGGAGGGAGGAAACGCCCTGGGCAGGCGCGTACGCCCAACGCTTCCCAGCAGTCTGTGCGCGCGCCGCCAACTCCCAGCACCCTCCACGGGCACTGAACACCTCGCAGGCGGGCTGCAGTCCACCAAGCCACCGTGCCACCCTCTTTCGTACTCCTTCGTGTGACATTTTACGGGAGCTCTACGGTCGGGTAAGCAAGGTAACTACGGCTGACTCGCTATGACCTCGGAGGAAGGGTGGCTTCGGGACCGGAAGAACCCTCGGTTGCCAAGGGAACGCCACGCGCCTAGTCACCTGCCCGTTGATTGACGTACCCGCTGAGACCGAGGCTACGGTTCCCTCAACTCGTGGAGGCGGCGGCCTTGGTGTGGACCAGGCATCTTTCCTCCGGAGGGATAGAGAGGAAAAGGCTGAGAGACGGTTACGAGCGAGTGTGTCCATTCCTGCCCCTCGCCAGCTCCTGGGCCCGCGGAACTAACCTCAAAGACCAGGTAGTTCCCCACCCACAATTTTTGCAGCCCTCCGGGCCCCCTCACGTTCACCACGCCCCCGCTCTGCCCGCGTCAGTATCAGGGTTGCTCTTTCCCATGTTTTTCACTGTGTGTAGTCAGTTTAATTTGTGACGGGTCGAAAAGGAGATTTATGCAGTGACTACTAGGGGTCCCAGAAAACTCATTGAACTGGGTTGGGCAAATCTTTGGTTTTAACACTACACAATTTTGGCGTTTTTATTTGATGTGTAGGAAGTGTAATTGAAATTTCATAATCAAAAACTGAGAGTCGAATAAGACTCTGTAAGAGTGTTAGAGTGTGCTGTAATCCACTCTAGACACATTTTTAAAGTTTACAGAGTACAGCTCCTGCTATTTTCTTTCCCCGACCACTATCTCTGCAGCTTCTCTTCCACGTTCTTAGCTGTGGATAAAATCCTAATTCTTCAGGATTTTTCTGACAACAAGTAATCCTTTACAAAGCAGTTTCTAGAATAACAGCTAAGAGAATTTGATTAACTGCTGTGCTGAGAGAGGAAAACAATAAAATGCAAAACTGGAAAGGTAGATTGGAGCCAAATTGTAAACAACCTTAAAAGCTTTGTGTGAAAGCTTGGAATTTTATTCTGAAAGCCATTAGTTCTCGGCAGTGACTCTATATCAGAGACACTGTAGCTTTTTAAAATGCAGATGCCCTGCTCCCACCTTCAGGTACACTGATGCAGTAGTTGGTTCCCGTGCGCAGCCAGGGCTGGGAATGATGGCAGAAGGAGTAGGGAGCCTCGGAAGACTTTTCCCCGTGTCTTCCGCTGTGCACCTAGGGCATGGTAAATAAGTGTTGAGTGGCTTGACATAGCTTTTTTTCCTTCTATCCTGCAAGCAAAAGTAATTTATAGAAATGTATATTTACTAAGAAATAGAAAGAAGCATATGATTGTTGTTTATAAAGCAAGTTCAGTAAATGTAACTACATCTTTTAGAATAAGTGACTGTTCTTTTAAATCGAATGTCACAAGCACTGGGTGTTTGATCATCCATGAAAAAGGGATGGAAAAATCACAATCCAAGTTTCTTTGAAAAATGAATATTCAATATCAAGCTTTGGACAGTCGATGCTTTATAGTAAATGTCCTGAGGGGAATGATGTGAGAAGTGGTCATTTTTTTTTAATCTCTTCAAAATTGTATGGAAAATGGAAAACTACATGTCTTTATATCAGTATGTTTAGTACAATAAACAACAGTGAGTTATAGTAAATTTACTTTGAATTAAAGTTGTCTCTGTGAATTGTTTTATGATATCAGAAGGCTAGCTTCAAGTAGATTCTACAAACGCTTATCCTTAAGCTGAGAATTAAAGGAGTGAACTGAATGAAATTTAAATCTCCATCACAAGGAGAAAAATCAGTTCAAGTGGGACAAATGGAGAACCTGACTTGAACCCCATTCCTTGGGCAAGGCACTGTGGCTCTGTGATGAGGCCCCATGCTTAGATGGGTCACTGCACCTTTTTTCCCCTGCACATCATTAGAATTCAGCTTTGAAACTTCTATCCACAATGATCTCCCAAGGGTCCTAAGCAAAGCTGATGATGCAGCCTCACTTCAAATGCAGTTTGTCTTGGAAGCCTTTTATCATTTAAATTGCAGCAGCCTCACATCCTTCAAGGTACAGCCTTGTGTGAGATGATGTGGGATTAAAAAAATCCTGAAGGAGCTGTAAGATGACAGGCTTCTGGATCCTTAGGTGGAGGTGAGAATAAATCAAATAGATGAGGTTAGTATTTAGAGAACTTTGAAAATAACAGCCCAAAGTAATAGGAAATACTTGGAACATGGATGTGTTAGAGTTACTACTGTCGCAGTCCCTTCAGCAGTTGAGGGCTTCCTTCTCCCACCACGTAACAATGTTTAAGTGACAGACCCGAAGGATGCGCCTTTGGGAAGTTTCATTTGGAAACCTGACATCTAAATTTGACAGTACTTTAGGAGGATATTAACAGGTTATCACCTAGCAATTGTCATCAGCCACTTTATTTGACTTTCAAATACTTCTGTTTGAATTTCTAATGAGGTTTTTTATTTTTCAGTTTGCATTGGAAGAATTTTTTTTTTCTAAAGAATGGATAAACAAATGACCACTACAGGGATGAGTTAAACAAACTTTAACAATATTTAAGAAAACTAGATTAAAATCTAAGATCAGTATTTACTTTCTTACTCTTTACTGATATATTAATTAAAATTCTTTTAGGATAATACTTAACAGGCTATTTGAGGTAAATTAAAGTTTTAAAAGAACATTTTTATTAAGATTTGATAAGATTGCACATACATAAGTGTGTATTTTATACATAAACTTCTTTCTAAATGAATTTGTAGTGACAACATAAATATATGTAAGGACTAAGGGGAAATTAAGATAAATATATTAGAATTCTGTTTCTACTGATGCAGGCTATAGTGGACATAATCAAGCAAACAAAAACAGTGAATTTAAAATTTATTACTTAATATTCTTGCAAAATACAATAAGATGCAAAATACGTCTTTAGCCTGTGGCTCAGATGATGTCGCCAGAATCTCAGTTTTTCTGGTCTGCCTTCTACTTTCTCAGCTTCAGCCTGAGGCTCCACATGAACCCCATTGCCCGTACATTGTTCCAGATTTCTAGAAAAGGCTGCAGATATTTTCATGTATCAGAAATGGTAGATACCACATTTTCTTCTTAAATATTATAAAATTACAATGAGAAATGTACAGTCACTTCAAGGGCATTATTTTGTGTTGCCAGGGGAATAAACTGCCAGTCTGCATTTCAGCTAAGGCTCCTTTCGGTAATCAGCTTATACTCTTGTTTACTAAATGCCAACTACATCCACATGGTGTTCACATCACTGTGTCTTTATATTATCAAATTCTTTATATACATGCTCATAGTTTCCAAACTTAAAGTGCCTGTGAGTAATACACTTTTTTTCCTGACTTGCAGCTAGTTTGTAAATACTTGAATCACATTATGGGATTACTAGACAGACTTTCAGGGCTGCTTGGCCTGAAGAAGAAGGAGGTTCATGTTTTGTGCCTTGGGCTGGATAATAGTGGCAAAACAACAATCATCAACAAACTTAAACCTTCAAATGTAAGTATCTTTGTTGGATGCTTTATGTATTTCCTGCTAGAGGAAGTTAATATGGAAATTTATTTTGTTTGCTATTATAACTTCATGTTATGAAATCCTATTAGCATTGTAGTAGCTTAATAAGTATCAGTCAGCCATAATTTGCAGTATATTTTATGCAGGTATGTAAGTCTTGATTATTTAAGCTGGATATTTTCAGAATGTCTTTTTCTCTCAAAAGATCTTCACAACTTTGCCAAGTTCACTTTCAGGTTGCTTTGCCTTCTTTTTGGCTCTCTCTTTACAAGAGGAGTAAAACAAAGGGAAAGGTGAATCATTTTTATAGGGCCCATGGATAATTAGAGTTTCCCAAGACTGGTGTGTCAGTGTAGTAATAAGCAAGATGACCTTTAAGTCATTTAGTAATAAGTATAAAGCATATGTTTTTAATAACTGAAAAATACAATTTATAAAGCTAGTGCATTTAACATATGGCACGTAAGTTGAAGCTAGGTTCTGCTACATATAAAGAAAACCCACGTAACAGTGGACTAAATAAAACAGAAGCTGCATATTCCCAGGCAGGTGTGGTAGCTACATGGTCACAAGAGATTGAGAAATCTTCCATCTTTCTGCTGTGCTATTTTCAGTGCCTGGTTTCCATCCTCAAGATCTCCACGTGGTTGCTTTGGTTAACTATCATATCTATATTCTGAGTCACGGGGAGGGGAAGGAACAGGACAAAAGAACAGGCCTCCTTCCTAAATAAGCCTTCTCTGAAGAGCTTTCCCAGAAGCTCCAACTGAGGAGCCCTACTTACATCTCATCGGCTACCCCATCTGTAAATAAGGTTGGGTCTTTGAGGCAGGGCATATTACTCCTTTCAAAAATAGTAAGGGTCCTTTATGGAAGCAGGGGAAAATGAATGTTGAGTAGACGGCTAACATTCACAGTTGTAAATACATTTATTTAGGTAAAAACCATTAATCAGTTGATGGAAAATGTTGAGTAAAAAGGTAATATGGACTGCGCAGACAGGGCAAACGCAAAGCACGGGTACATGCACTGACTGACTGAGTAGAGTGTGGGGGATGTTGCCCCCAAATGTGGTGATTAAAGGTGGGCCTCGAGCCTCCACACCGTGCTTCAGGTTGGGCGGAATGACTCACTGCTGCCTTTTCTCTCGCAACAGCTTCAGTGTTACTTCTATTTAGTTGGAAATTGCTTCTGAATTGAGAAAATGCGATTACTTCTTTTCTTCCACAGAGATGAGTTTGCCGTTTAAAAACATCTAACTACTGGTGTATTTTCAAGTGGGAATTAGTTTGAAGTAGCTGGGATTAGAAGCTGAAAATGGATTTGGGAGGTAATGTAGGTGTTTTGAGAGGGCTCCCAGCAGAGTTGGGAATCGGTTGATACATACAGGCTGAAGTCAGCCAGAGATCAAATACGTCAACTTTATTGAGAAGGTTGACTTTGGAGGGTAAAGTTTAGGTCTGGCCAGAGAACTTCCTAACACTCTCTGTCGTCAAAATGTCAAGGTTTCCTCCTCGGAAAATCCAGCTCTGCTAGGTTTACTGTGTAGCTAAGAACTGGTGAGAATGCGTGCTTGCGCTAAGTTCGTGGCTCTCAAATGAGAGACAGACAGACAGGCAGGACAGGCAGAACCAGGGAGGTTCAGTTCTATTGTACAAACCAGGCAGAGAGGTCATTTATTTTCCCCATGGAAAGGAATAAATTGGGAGACAAGGTAAACTAGGACTAGCACCTTTCTAATGGTGCTTTCTCTATGTGGGAACAGGGAAAACAGATTCTTCCCCAATAAGGAAAAGAACAGGTTAAAAAGCCTATATATATATATGAGTCTAGGTGATTACAAGAAATTTCTTTATCGATCCTTAAGTCAAAGATACAGCATCCTATCTAATTGGATGGGGTCCAGAATTGAACTTAGAGAACAATGGATATATGGTAAAAAGGTAGAATCATACCCAACTGGCCTCAAAAGAAATTTTTTTTTGGTAAAAACAGTCACAAATAAATACAAAATGATTGAAACCAGAGCCACAGTTAATAGCCCTCAGTTGGACCAATCCCCCCACCCTGCATGCCTACTATACTCAAATTGGGAGAAATAACTTTCAAATAACAAAATAGAAATTAGGGTCTCTTCTTCTGTCAACCCAACAATGCAGTGATTTCTATCCCAAGACTTAGTACCATAGGAATCATCTTTGATATGGATGGGAATAGCTTTCTCCATAAACAATGCTTGGTCCTTTGAAAACACTTGCACTTTTTTAACTTAGTTACGAATTTTCTTTCATAATTTCTAGTGTCGTTTCTAGAGATTTGGAGCAAAAGAGGAAAAGTAGCATGTGTTCAGTTTGTCATCTTGAAAGATTCTGATGTTCCCATCTCAGACTGGTCTTGCAGAATTATTGACCCTGCGTCATGCTCCTGTTTAGGGAGAGCCCTCAGGAAAATCTGGGGACACAGGGAATAACTAAGGCTTTTTAATTCATCTTCTTCTGCTTTATAACATCTCTGTCTCTCTGTTACCTCTGCTGAGTTATGGAGCTAGCAACTGCCCTTTCTCCTCACAGCAGTTGACCTCTATTCCTGAGAGCAGACTAAGTTGCTTTGCTTTAGAAAAAAATAAAATCTTGGTGACAATAGCCAAGAGGCCACGGGGAACGGACTTCATAAAGACCTCAAAACCTCCATGCAGGTATAGATACGACCCTTGCTTCCTCTCTACCTTTGAACCAAAGAAGAGCCTCTTATGAGTTTAGTATTAGGAACATTATTTTTCATAAATTAAGTGAACTGTAGAAACCTACAATGCTATATCAAAAATGTTCTGAAAAAAAAATGCAAATCTCATTTTACAGTAAAGTAGTCCCATATATATTTTATGGATAAAGTCAGTTTCTAGATAACTAAATACTTCCTGGCCCCACATTGGTTTGTAATATTAAGCTGTCCTAATGTTTATTTATTGTTTATAAATTGAGGTTGCTGATGTTTTGTAAACTGACAAATAGGGAGACAAGGGGCACATTTTGACCTGATCACTCTTCTCAAGAATCTGGTGTTAGCTGTCTTTTTCTTACAGATGTACTCTGTAAACACCTTTCTTTTAAAATCCCCATTTTTTTCTCCCATTTCTCAACATAAATGCTTTCATACAGTTTTATATTCTTAGCATTTAAAATCTGAAATTAACTTGCATATTTGGTTGGTAACTTGTTTATTAAATTTTCCTTCATAAATTTAAATTTTATAGAGCATCGATCTTATATTGTTCAACACTGAATCCCAAATACCTAGAATATTGCTTGGTACTTAAAATATATTTTGAGACAAATGGACTGATGGCTGATTTTTTTTCTATTTTCATTTTTGGGCAGGCACCAAAGATACCATTTTTACCAAGACTTAATGAAACTAACCAAATAGGGTCTCAGAAATCTCCTCTTCTTGTTGATGTTGGTCTGTTCTACCTGGGCTGTCTCAGCCCTAAGTGGTCTATCCCACTTAGGTAATGATAGTTCCTGTACTCTTTGTGTACTTTGCACCATTCCCTTTCTGGTTTAGAGAATGGCCAAAATGCATTTGTTCTGGATAGAGCAGAGGGAGAGTAATGTGGGAGACTATTTCTCAAAATTCTTTAGAGGAGAATGAATCCCAGTTGAATGTGGAAGCACCGACTCACATGCCTTGTTCTGTCCTGCTTCATTTGTGGAATTCTTCTTTCTCATTGTCTTCCATTAGAACCTGAGAAGTGAGAGGAAAAAAGGAAGTTGATTAATTTTATCCTTACTAGTTAAAACAGCAAGTTAAAAGGAGCTTCTCTGGAAACAGGCGTTTGTGAAAGAGCTGAACAATTTAGGAGAGGCTATATGAGTGTTTTACAATTCAGTGAAGACAAAGCTGCTATTTTCAGAGATTTCTTAAATCTTTAACTTCCTTACTTTTTTACTATTGGATGTCTTGCCTGATAAAAGTTGATGATTTATTTTATCACAAGATTGGCATGTGAAAAACTTTAAAATCAAAGCAGTGGGGTATTTTGGAGATTAGGAGACTCTTTATTCCGAAGTTTCTGGTGCAGTGAAGGAACCCTAAGGTATACAGCAGGAATCTGAGTAGCAGGAAATAAATTCTAACATCAATAAAAAGAAAGCTATTTTTGGAAGAATACTGGGCACTTAAAAGATGGAAGACAAAGCTGAATAAACAAACTTCTGAAAGGCAAAACCAAGGCAGCTCTGAGCATGCTTTTTCATTGGCATGTTAACATTAAAGTGACCAAGCTCCAGTGACTTTTCAGCTTCTATCTTTCCATTTTAATTTTAAATTTCCAGAAGTAAACTAACAAAGTGCACATAACTGTGTGAGGCAACAACTTTGCCTCTGCTCCTCCTGTTTTCACATAAAAACAAGATGAACTGGAGGGGGATTTTTTTAAAGTTATACTTGTGGGAGTATGGAGAAAATCGTGGACAAGGAAGACATCAGTGAGAGTAATTATAATAGTAAACATTCATTATTTACTATGGGCCAGACAGTGTGTGGAGTATTTTGCATCCATTAACTCATTTAATTTTCATATAACTTTATGAGTTAAGGATCATAATATGTTTTAAATTAGAGAAAAGTAAGGCTTAGAGAAATTAACTTCTCTAAGGTAGCATATTAGAAATTAGGAGGCTGTTGTAATTCAAAGCAAGAAATGATAAGGGCCTGACGTGTTAGTAAGATGGAACCAATAAAGCTTAGAGAATGGTTATATAGAGAATATATAAAATGGAAAGGAGTCAAGAGTAACTCCTAGGCATCTCAATCAGAAAGTGGATGAGTTTTACTGAAAAGTAGGAACAGTTTTGATGGTGGAAATGTTAGGAGACACCTTGTGAAGTCGTCAGTGTAAGGCATGTTACTAGCCTGTGGGACTTGTCAGCAAGTCTCCTGCTGTACTCGTGCCCACTTGCAGTGTGGGAAGCTCTCTATCTGTCCTTTGATTGTAAATAATTGTTTGCTGGGTAGAGCAGTCTTGGCTATAGGTCCCTGCTTTTCATGACTTCGAATATTTCTTGTCAATTCCTTCGAGCCTGCAAAGTTTCCTTTGAGAAATCAGCTGACAGTCTTAATGGGAACTCCCCTGTGGGTAACTAAGTTCTTTTCTCTTGCTGCTTTTTAAATTATCTTTTTATCTTTAACCTTTGGCATTTTAATTATGATGTGTCTTGGAGTGGGCATCTTTGGGTCCATCTTGTTTGGGACTCTCCGAGCTTCCTGTACTTGCATGTGTATTTCCTTCTCCAAATTAGGGGCGCTTTCTTTCATTATTTTGTTAAATTGATGTGCAATTTCTTGCTGTTTCTATTCTTCTGGCAACCCCCCATGATGTGAATGTTGGAATGCTTGAAGCTGTCCCAGAGTTTCCTTACACTATTCTCATTGTTTTTTCTTTTTCCTCTTGTTCTGATTGGTGGTTTTTTGTTTCCTGATGTTCTGTATCACTGGTTTGAATCTCATCTTCATCCACTCTACTGCTGATTCTCTATAAATTGTTCTTAATTTCAATTAGTGAATCCTTCATTTCTTTTTTATGCTATTGAGGTACGCACTAAGGTCCTTCGGCATCCTTATAACCAGTATTTTTAATTGTGCATCTGATAAATTGCTTATCTCCATTTTGTTTAGGCTTTTTTCTGGAATTTTGATCTGTTCTTTCATTTGGGCTATGTTTCTCTGTCTCTTCTTTTTGTCAGCCTCCCTGTGTGTGTTTCTGTGTACTAAATAGAGCTGCTTTGACTCCATGTCCTGGTAGTATGGCCTAATAGAGTAGTTGTCCTTTAGGGTCCAGTGGCACAGCCTCCCCTATCACTGAAGCTGGGTACTTAAGGTTCATCCTTCATGTGGGCTGAGTACACCCTTCTCTTGTAGTTGAGTCTTGATTGCTGGGGCAGGTCAGTGGGAGGTATTTACCCAGGCCAGTCAGCTGCAAGGACTGATTGTGACCACTGACCATCAGCCTCCACCCTCTCTGGAGGATCAGCTGTGCCGGGACAGGGTGGTGGTGCTCCAACGTGGTCTGTAACTGTCCACTTGGTACACAGGCTCTGGGGTTTCCTGGGGGGTGCAGGCCAAGGTCAGCCGCCATCTGTGTTCCACCCGGGCCACCCAGCGTGAGCTACAGAGCAATCTGCAGATGGCTGCTATTGTGCTGGGCCTGGAAGTCCCAGGTGAAACTGCGCTGTGATCCAAACCTGGCTGCTGCTAGTGCTGGGCCTGGGGCCACTTAGCTAGAGGTACTAGTGCTAGAAGCTCACTGAGGTTGGTTGTGCTTATTTGAGAGAATTTAGGAAAATATGAAGCTTGAACTGAGACCAGCCATTCATATGGAAAAGTCATTGTTAATAGCTTGGGTGGGCCATAAGTTGGCTAGGACAGAGCTTCAGGGATTCCCCAGGGTGGAGCAAACCTTGTGAGCCTGGTTAATGGAGTCTCAGATATGGCTCCCTCCTGTAGGCTCTGTGGCTCTGTGTGGGGAGGGCTCAGAAAAGGAAAAATGGCTTTTGCTGGCCTTTCTGTCTGGGTGAAAGCTGTCCCCCAGCCTTGCCCTGATGCCAAACACTTCAGTTCCTCCCCATGTGCCACTGGTGCCTTTCGCGCTACTATCCCGGTGCTGGAGCTCAGAGGGAGTGATACTGTGTAAGTCTGTGTGTGAGCCCTTTAAGAGGCACTGCTTGGGACTCCAGTAGTTCCTTTCACCCACTCAAACCCTCCTGGTTTTTACAGCCACAAGTTATGGGGGCTTATCTTCCTGACACCAGATCTTGGGCTGGGGGGCCTGGTGTGGGGCTGGGATCCCTCGCTCCTGAGACATAATTCCTGAATTTTTATCCACCACACATGGGTGTGGGACCAGCCCATTCTGCATCTCCACATCTCCTACCAGTCTGGATGGATTTACTTCCATAGTTGTCAGACTTCCATTCAACTCAGTTTCTGACAGTTCTGAGTGATGGTTGTTCTCTAGTTTAGTTGTAATTCTGGTTGTGCAAGGAGGCAAGCCATCAAGATAGAACCCCCGCCTCTACCTCAGTCAGAAGTCTGATGATTGCTAATTTTGTCTTTTCTCTTAAAAGGCTCAATCTCAAGATATAGTTCCAACAATAGGATTCAGCATAGAGAAATTCAAATCATCCAGGTAATTTTCACTTCATTATACTTGTGACTAAGAGGTTGTGGGTAAAAAAATGATATTAGATCTACCCAGTCATTCCTCCTACTGTAAGAAAAAGTTATTTGTTTTTTCAGAAACTCTTAAGTGTTAAAATATTTGTACCATTACCTCTGGATTATTTTTCAGAATTTAGAATTTAGACTTCAGATAAGTGCTGATAATCTCACTAGCAAAGAACATCTTTTCTTTTTTTTATGTTATTCACTACAAAATCTTACTTCTATTCATTCTATTTATTTTATGGCATTTGTACTTGAAAATTGGCCTACGTTGAATATTGTATATTTAAGAGTGGTGTCTTGGATTGAAAACAATTTAAAAGTTTAAGTGAAAATTATACTTCAAAATTAGTAGTAGCTTATAATATAGTCATGGGTCTTTTTGTTTTGTTTTTTTAGTTTGTCTTTTACAGTGTTTGACATGTCAGGTCAAGGAAGATACAGAAATCTCTGGGAACACTATTATAAGTAAGTATGTTTGTGAATGTTGGTTAACTAGATGGGTATATTGTAATACAGATGTTGATTGGAAATCCAAGTGATCACATGGGCTGGGTTGCAGTGTTTATTTTTCATATAATTTAAGCACATGCCCTAATTTTTTAAAAAGTACTATCATATTTCACATTACTTCTTGTACGCATGAAGTCTTTCATAACCTTGGACCTCTGCATGTGCTGTTCTCTCCATTTTTAACACCCTGCTCGACCCTACTTCTCTGCTGCTTAAGGGTAATACATCATTCTTTGAGGACTAGCTCAAAGTCACTCCCTCTGAGAAAGTGCACTGGCCGCCCAGTTATTCCGGCCCAGGGCTGACGTAGTACTTTCACATCCTAATCTTGCTCACTGTGTCTTGAAGTCATGTACCACAGCTGCCTCCCTAGTGGTATTGCAAACTCCTCCTTGAGAGCAGGGATTACTTTTCATTCAGATGATTTCCTCAAGGCCAAGTTTGATGATGGGCATATAAGTCAGTAAACATTAATTGAATAAGTTTAGTTAAAATAACCGTACTCTATAACAGTTGGTCCATTTGTTCTACAAGCAATGCTAAAGGTGTTTTTTAGGCTAGGTGAGCCGAGCCAAGCACTCACTAATCACATTAGATTAACAGCTGTCAAGTCACTAGGATCCAGATGTGGTACACCCTCTCAAGTTTGCAGTAGGTGTTAAAGTGAATTCGTTAACTCCTAATATAGCTAGGATACGCCTTCATTTCAAGGCAGTATAGCCCTGGCTGGTGTGGCTCAGTGGATTGAGCACGAGCCTGCGAACCAAAGGGTCGCTGATTTAATTCCCAGTCAGGGCACATGCCTAGGATGCAGGCCAGGTCCCCAGTACGGGACGCGTGAGAGGCAACCACACATTGATGTTTCTCTCCCTGTCTTTCTCCTTCCCTTCCCCTCTCTCTAAACATAAATAAAAAGAAATAAAATCTTTTAAAAAAAAGGAAGTGAAAAAGATATTTTAAATAAATAAACAAAGGCAGTGTAACTCACTTTTAGAACCTGAAACTTACAAACAACGTACCTTGACTAAATACCCCTTTGTCCTTAGTGAACTCTAGCAGTGAAATGGTTCATGATTACTGCCAGATCAGATTGTGATTTTGTTTAATCTTTTCCTGCTAATAAAGTTTCAAGAACATTGTGTTTCTCAGATAGGAACCAAGATTTATTTCAGATATTCTTTTCAATGAGTACTTTAATAAATTGAAGACCTACTTAAGTTGGATATTGATCCAGAGGACCTCTGAGGTAGAGAGAAAAGAGCTTCAGATCCGAGGGTCAGTGTGGAAAAGAAAAAGTGGTGTGTTATGATATCATGCATTAAATTTCCGGGAGAAATATGAGCTGCTTTTTTATCCCTTTTTTTTAGAAAAACCAGAGTTTTCAGTATAGAATTTTTTAATTTCTTCTCCAGTTAGGTGGTAAAAATTCTCTTTATAAAAATTGTATTTACTTTAGCTACTTTTTAAAAAATAACATTTTTTTTAGAATATGGCACGCTTCATGAATTTGCTTATCATCCGTGCACAGGGGCCGTGCTAATTTTCTTTGTATCTTTCCAATTTTAGTATCTGTGCTGCTGAAGCGTGCACTAACACTTATTTTAATTACTTTACAGAAAGCAAAAATACGTAAAAAATAGTACTTTAAAACATGGAAGATTTTTTTCTGATTTTAACTTCCTTCAAAATTTTTCTGGGAGAAGCTGCTGAATTCAGGAATATTATAGATAAATTGTAGGTTGAATGGTAAAATGGTTACTGTTGAGTCTACAGTAATAGTAAATTTATTTTTCGTATCTCTATGCTTTTCTGATTATTAAAGAACAAGTGCATTTTAAACTATTAGTCTGAAAGATTAAAAAGATTTTTTTTGGAATATGTAATGTAAACTCTACATAATTGAGAAAGGAACCTTCTAAATCATATACCATATATAGTTTTTTATCCTGCTCTTTCAATTAACGTTTAATGATGAGCATAAATCAGGAAAAACATACAAAGAGTACAACTCTAATTAGTCTGCCTAACGTTTTTTCATAGGCCTGTGCCAATATTTGCTCGATCATTTCTCTACTTGTATATGAAGGCTATTCTCGGTTTTTGAAGATTATAAACAATTCTTCAGTTAACGTCTTGCTACATAAATGTTTGTCACAGTTTATGTGATTGAACATTTTTAAAGCTCTTGATGGATATTTCCGGTTGTACCAGTTTCTACATCCATTAGTAGCGTATGGCTGCGCTAACCTGCATTTACGTTTCAAGTGTACGAGACAGTGGCACTAAAAAGTTGTTTCATTTTTATAGTTATGTGATTAGTAATAACATTAAAATCTTAATGACTGAGTGATTCACAAAAAAGTATAAATGTCCAATGAATACATGAAAAGGCATTGAACTTCACCAGCATTAACAAAATACAAAGTAAAACAATGTAACTGTCACAGTGACAAAGACTGAGAAAACGGTAAGAGCCATAGCACCAGTGGACAGGAAGAATGCAGGTAGCACAGGTATAAATGCACACAGCATTTCTGGAAGACAGTTTATTACTGTTTATCTGAAACTTTAAATTTTACACATACTCCTAGAAATTTTATTCCTAAGAACAACTCTTTAAAGTTTCAAGAAATTTTAAAAGTATATTTAGGAGAATTTCCAATAATAATGAAAATTGGAAATAACCTACAATAAGTCCAACACTAGAAGTTTGACACAATGTTTGATGACACATTCACGCAGTGAAATACTTTACAACTACTAAAAGAAAGGGTGCAGAGGGAATCAGTGATTTCTGAAGTTCCACTATGATCTGTAAGTGAATCCTTAAACTAGTCCAGTGGCTGGCTGTCAGCTTAAAAAAAGTAAAATAGAATAAAATAAAAGCTGTAAGCATTGCTTCAGGGGACCTATTTCAAATATATTTAAATATACTTATATGTTTTGAATATTAATATAAAATGTATGTCTCACTATGGTTATAGTAAAAAGTATTTGAGGAGCCCCAAAAGTAGCTCAAACTGTACTGCAGAAAAGATCGGTGAATGTACATACGTGTCAGAAAAGCAGTGTGTACAACAGGAGGGTTCCATTTGTATAGCTGTAGATGCTCACATGTGAGTACACATAATGTCAACATTGATTTACACAAAAAATAATGATTATTACATCAGTAATGGGGTTGTGTTTTTACTTGTAAGTTTTTAAAATTATGAAATAACTTTAAAGTCACTAAATTTACTGTACTATCACCAAAGTGAAATGAAATTATCTTATGTGAAATATCAATAATGGTTAATATTTTAATCACTCATGCAAACTAATAAGAAACAGTGCCAAAGCCATAATGATAAATGGACGTAGGATATGAAGAGATAATGCACAGGTTAGGGCATGCAGATGATAATAAACATGGGAAAATGTGTAAGTTTATTTTTAATTTTTGTCATTCTTTATGTTACACAGAGATGGACAAGCCATTATTTTTGTCATTGATAGTAGTGATAGATTAAGAATGGTTGTGGCCAAAGAAGAACTCGATACTCTTCTGAACCATCCAGGTATGTTTGTGTGTCTGTCAATCTGTGGTACCTGGCCTTCGGGGTCCGTGTACGTAGGATGTTTTATTCTTTGATGTTGGCAAAAAGTAGTGCTTGCACTATACAGTTATCTCGTATTTAAAATTTTAAACCATTATGCATAACATAGTATTTTTACCTGTAACACCATATATTTTTTTAAATTGCAAAGTTTTTTGCAGTATTTTTCAGGTCTATGATGTTTATTTCCCCCAAAATAAAAATGCCCCTTTTTTCTGATTACATGAATAACGTGTGTCAACGTAAAACATGCAGATAGAAATAAAAATAAGAAAGTGAAAATCCACATACGTCGACACTCGTTAAAGTGATTTTGTTTACCATCTTTTCGTGTGTTTATTGTGTATGTATGTTTAATCACAGCATTTTTTACATCTTTATTGTGAGAACACTCTTAAAATTTTTTCAGGATACCAGTATTAGCAATTTGGTATTTTTTTTCATACTTTTATATATGCCTTATCTGTATCTACATCTACTCTATGTTACACCCACACACAGGCACCAAAGGTATGTACAGGGTGAGGCAAAGCAGATTTACAGTTGTTACTATGCAAAACACAGAGTTTATTCTTACAGTACTATTTATTAATTATCGTGTTATTCTCCATATGAACAACTATAAACCTACTTTCACCCCATTCTCTGTAGGCTATGGGGCTATGAGTACTGCTGTTTCTGCATCTTTCTGTTCTCAAATAACACTACATGATGCACATTCTTTTAAGTCAGACTGCATCTCTTTTACTTACCTATTGACGGATAGCCTTTTTCATTCCACACGACGAACAGTGTCCCAGTATGTATTGTGGAACTCTGCACTTCCACCTTTACTCATGCCTGAAGAAAGACTGTGAGTGGTCTTTGTGCTAGAACTTCTGGAGTAGCATGGTGGTTTAAAAGAAGTGTGGATTTGTTTAGAAATAAAACAGCAGTAGTATGGAGCTTTCTTACAATTCTTGCAGTTTAACCAGAATATCGTCAGTATTTTTATCAGACAACTCAAGCTTATTCAGGTATTTTGGGGGGATAATTATCCAGCCTTACTTTTTATGTGGTCTTTTATCTGTGTTGATATAAAAAATGCATTTTTGATTTTGTATTCCCTTTGCTTTAATCTTTCCACTCTCCTCAAAAAACATCATGTTTGACAATAAAATAAAATCATTCGTACAAAATTTGCTCCAAACATAATGGGATCCTTGATTTTTTCAAGTGAAGCTTTCTCCATGTATCTCTGTGTACTGGTGCATAGCTGACGTGTACATGAAGTCTCTTTTTAAAATTGCACTGGAAGGGCACACAGCGAAATGCTCAGACTTAAGCTGCAGGTCAGTGATTCTGACACACGCATACACCTGTGTAACTAACTACACTCCCTGTCAAGGCACGGAGCATTCCATTTTCCCAAAAAGGTCTCTCAAGGCCCTTTCCAGTCAAAACCCCACACCTGGTACAAAGAAACTACTAATGTGATATTTTATTATCAGATTATTTGTGCCTGTTCTATAATTTCATGTGAATGGAGAGGAAAGTACGTACGTTTTTGTGCAGAGGATTTTTTCATTCCGTGTAGTGTTTTTGAGAGTCACTCACGATTATGTATCACTTGTTCACTCCTTTTTATTGCTTTGTAATACATGAGTATACCACAGTTCATCCAGTCTCCTGTCTATTGACGTCTAGGCTGTTTCTAGTTTGGGACTATTATGAACAAACCTTTTAAAATTTTTGTGAAAGGCTTTTTGTAGACATGTGTTTTCATTTCTCTTGTACCAAATATCATCCTAGGAATGATATTGCTGAGACATTGGGTAGAGGTATAAATAATATTTTAAGAAACTGCCAGGTTATTTTTCAAAGAGGTTATGTTATTTTGCATTTCAACGGCAGTGTATGAGTTAAGAGTTTCGGTTGCTCCACATCAATGATTGATACAAAGTTTCTTTCATGTTAGCTTCTCTGCTGTGCGCCAGGATCTCTCTGTGCTTTTCATTTGCATTTTCCTGATGACTAATTATGTTGAGCACTTTTTCATGTTCTGTTGGCCAATCTTACACATTCTCCTAAAATGTCCTTTTAAATCTTTTACCCATTTGTTTAATTTGGTTGCTTTTCATCTTATTGATATATAAGATTTCTTGATGTGTTTAGATATAAAGCCTCTGTTAAATATGTTTTAAAGATTATTTTTCAGTCTGTGGCCTGCCTATTAGTTTGCTCCACATAATGTTTTAAAGAATGCATGTATCTAATTTTGAGCATCTGTCATATTTTATATATGTGTAAGTTTTCTATGTACTCTTTAATAAATCTTTGCCTGTCCTAAGATTGCTAAGATACCCTCGTATGTTTTCTTCCAGGAGTGTTATAGTTTCATCTTCTATGTTTTGGTCTAGGATCTATCTCGAATTGGTTTTTGTGCCTTTTTTCATACAGATATCTAGTTCCAAATACTATCCTCTGAAAAAACTTTCTCTTCCACTGAATTGGAAATCACTTGACTTTCACCCTTATCAAGTATCATTTGACTATATATATGTCAGGTCTATTTCTGAACTCTCTGTTTTGCACCATTGACCTCTTTTCTGTCCTTTCACGTTGCCTTGGTTACTGTAGACTTACAATAAATATTGAAGTCTGACAGGATAAATCCTACAACTCTAGTCTGCTTTTGAAAAGTTATTTTGGTAGTTCTAGGTCTTCCATATCTTTATTTCTTTTTTAGTCCTTTGAAAAAACTATTTATATATTTTTCTTTCCTATTAACTAT
>VMDR010013915.1:0-24345 GCA_007922815.1 Macrotus californicus | reverse complement strand
CTTAGGGTATAATCCCAGCAGTGGAATTGCTGGGTCAAAAGGCAATTCCATTTTTAGTTTTCTGAGGAAATTCCATACTGTTTTCCACAGTGGCTGCACCAGTCTACAATCCCACCAACAGTGCACTAGGGTTCCCTTTTCTCCACATCCTCTCCAACACTTGTCTGATGATTTGTTTATGATGGCCATTCTGACTGGAATGCAATGCCTTTTGATACCTTTCCTATGTTTGCAGAACTCCCCATCACATGATCCCATACCTTTAAGGCAGAAGGCAGAAACTTATTTCCCAGCTTCTCTTCTCAGTCAGGCTTGTGACTTGGACTCTGCCAAAAAGGCATAAGGGGCATGAAGCAGTGGTTTCCTTGGCAGCTGCAGAAACCCAACTGTCAACAACGTCAGAAGCAGAAAACCTTAAAGCAGTGTCTTGAGCTCAATGTCAAGCATTGGTGCCCCTGGGTCTCCCCTGCAGCAGTGCGTCACTCGGACTGGGCTTTGCTTCCAAGCCAGTTCTGCCTGTGCTGGAGCTGATTTAATGAATTACCTCTCTGCTTATGCCAGCTGGAGTGGATCCTGTGGTCTACAACCGAAATTCTTCACCGATCACTGAGGTCCTCAAGGTAGGGATAGAATCTCATTGGTTTCTCTCTCACTGCCTGGCCAAGTGTTATGCATGCCCCCCATTCATCTGCCACGTTGAATTTAAGCAAGAATACTGACTTGAGCGTTATTGAAGGGGCTCCATCAATTATGTTAAATGAAAAAATGGAAGGAGAAGCCATACTGCAAACGATGAGCCTCTCGAGTCACCTTTCTTTCAGCGATCATTACAAGGTGTCAGCTGTCCTCTAAGTCTTCTGACTCACTAGACAAGACACACAGGGATGCTGTTTCCCATAGTGACTCTCAGGGTTCCTTTGGACTATGGGTGATGTTTCCTTTGCGAAAACCAAACAATAGTGAGTTTCTCCCAATCCATATGGAACATTTGTTTAGTACATGGAATTTTGTCAGTTTCAAGATTTTACTCAAAGTTTTTAAAGCTCTGGCACCTGCTCCTGTTTTGTCAGCAAGTACAGATGAAAAAATAATTGAGCAAGTAAGCAAATATTACAGCAAAAACTCGAAACCGCTAGTCTGCTTAGCTCACAATTTCCCCTCACCATGCCCATTTTACTCGCTGGGATTTCAGATGCCACTCTTACACAGCATCCTACTTCCCGCTACTACAGTTGTCCTGAGTTCGTGTAATGGAACCCAACAACTGAATGTTTTATTGTCTGGACACCAGTGACTTACAAAGTCGTGGCCACCTGAACGTTTTTGAGAGTCGCGGTTCCCACCACCATGCAATCCTGTTATGGGCTGAGCTGTGTCCTCCGCTAACTCAGTGCTGACGCCCTGCTGCCCTCCCCCGCCCCAGTACTCAGAATGTGACTGTATTTGGAGATATGCCCTTTAAAGAGGTGATTTATTACAGTTAACACAAGGCCATTAGAGTGGGCCCTACTCCAATATGCCTGGCATCCTTATAAGAAGAAGGAATTTGGACACACCAAGAGACACAGGAGCATGCACACCCACAGCAAAGACCACGTGAGGAGGCCTCAGACAGAAGACAGTCATCTGCAGCTTTCGTCAGGAGAAACCGAACCTGCTGACACTGATCTTGAACCATTAGCCTCCACAACAGTAAGAAAATAAATTTCTGTTATTTAGGCCACCCAGTCTATGGTAGGTATCTTATGAGGGCAGGTCTGGCGGACTAATACACCTTCCTCACCTCAAATCAGTGCTTACAGCCACGTGTAGCAACCTGTACTGGAGCTTCCGGCTGCCAATCCTTCTTCCCCAAGGCCCTTCTCCTACCTCGGTTTGTCTTCTGCACCCCAGGCTGGGACAGTGTAGGAACAGATCATGACTGTGCTCTGGGACACGCACGGATGTTCTCTATGAATCCACAGACTCCCGACTTGCGGTCCCCATCAGAAAGTCTCCCTTTATACTCTGCAACGTGCCCTCCTGCCCATGCTCTTTTCTAGCACAAATACCATCTGAAGGAGTGACCTTTAAATTCCACTAATGTGACTGAGTTTTACAGAGGAGCTGACAGCACAATCAGATGGCACTGGCCCCTCGGGGAGGCCCGGAGGCAAATCAGGAGGGAAAGAGACCCACAAGAAGGAGATGGGAAGGGCCTGGGACAAACTGTGACCTTGAAATTGCCTCTGGCCTTGTGCAGGCTCCAGGCCCCCTGCAGAGACAACGGTTTCTAGGGATAAGACAGCATCTTAAAAGGGACTCTGGGTGGCTAAGCCCCTGGTGTGCAGAGGGGCTCCGCCTTACTCCACCAGGCGCCCCTCCCAGATGCCCACCAGGGGCTGGTGCACAGCTGCTCTGAATTAGCGCTCAGGGCTCTGCTGTGTAACAGGACAGACAGGAACGGGGCGGGGAATGGGCCTCCGGGTCCAGCTCTAACCAGGCCTCGAGCAGGGGCATGTGGGAGAGCTGGGAGGCAGTGGTTTTCCTTCCGTGGAACCACAGGGCATCTCTCCTTGCATCAATGAAGAGGAACAAACATGACGATAGCTTTGGAGGGTGGAGTGAGCAGAACGCAAATGCTGAGGGTTAAGGAGAAAGAAGGTGGGGACAGGGAGAGCAGGGATCACTCACCTCCGGCTTCAATGGCCGGGCAACACCATGAGGTCATGCTCGGCAAAAGGGACTGTGGGAGGAGTAGGTTTGGAGATGATTGTAGCTTTCAGGATGGCAATCATCATGTTATGACAAACATATTTATGTGTTTCTTTCTCCAACTAGACTGCACGCTCCTTGAGAGCACAGTCGGCCTTCTAGGCACTTCTGATATAGACTCCAGGCACAAGTCTGCAGCGTTCATTCTGCGCTCATGTAACAAATGTCAACGGCGGGCCACCACGTGCTCAGGACTGTCTCAAGTGCAGCACTGGCTCTGGGACCACAAAGGCCAGACACAGAGCTAGCACTCAATACCTGCTCTTATCTCTTGGGTAAATACTTTAAAGGATGGTGCATTAACTATATTTCCCCATTTTCTCTTCTTGATGCTCTGGCACCTGGGACTTGCTGACGTGAGAGAGACTATCCCTTCCAGAGCTACAGATTCGGAGATAGCAAAACCACTGGCTCGCACACCGCCCCTTTCATCCACAAACCAACCAGTCCAGAGTCCACACCCCCAACTATCTCCTTGACCAGCTCTCACATGTGGTCCCTCCCCCAGTCACCCCAGGACCTAATCACTGCAGGTGTACCAGACAACTTGGGGTGGTCCTTACACCTTGGAGCCCTTGAAATTATTCAAATCATTCAGTCCCAAGACTCCTTACCCTGCACCTTACCCATTCCTTCCTGAAAAAGTCACATAAAGGCTTTTGCCCGCATTTTCCCTTTGCTCTCCTTCCTTCTGCATCCTGACCCACCCTGGTGCACCCGTGTGGCCCTGTGCAGTGTGGTGCCTCCTGTCCCCTGGTATCTGTGCGTATAAACTTCCGCCATGACAGTCATTTCTGCGTCTGCATCTCTTATCACACATAATTAAAACCAATCCCGGGTACACTTTTAAACAGATGGTTAAATGTGAGTCAGCATTCAGTAACTATAAATTAACAACTGATCCTTTCCAAGCAGTGCAAAGTACATCTTCTTCAAAAGACAGAAGAGAGGTGTTTGTTCTCTCGATCATTATGTCCAAAATGAGTGGAAGTGAGAGAGGCGGCTAGTTTGGGGAGATGGGCCAAATCCACGTACGGGCTGTCCCCAGCCCAATGTGAGGTCGTGGGTGTGGGACAAGGATGAAGAGCAAAGAGAGACGAGAAAAATGGCCCCCACCACGCACTGGTGGAGCCTTGCACAGCCAGGTCAACGGCACACAGATGCTCCGTTACCACCAGTGGCACCATAGCTGAGACTCTTCCTGCCCAGGGACGACTTTATCAAAGCCGTGCGAACCCACAAAACACGGAGGCATGGGAGGCACCCCTTTTATGACGTCTATTTCTCAATGGTGGCATCAGAAACTCCCATTAATCCAGAAAGAGGACATGATGTCATGTGTACATAAAGCATGCCGTTCCATATCTGGTATCTGGTGAGCCCTCGAAAAATTATAGGTGTTACCGCGGTTGTCCTCAGCCATTGCGAAAACGAATTCTCTCAATGGCTTTTCTAGTCAACAATATTTAGATGACCAATTATCACAAAGACGATAAAATGCAATTCAACACTGTGTCTGGGATGCACATCATTTCATCTTCCTTTGAGGCCTTGATGATGCTGAGTACACTTTAAGATCTCCTCCAGCTTCCGATATATTAAGAATAACATTAATTGCCTCTGTATCTTAATGTTCATGAAATATATCCTGATTATAGTTGGATGTACATGAGGTAATTCAGAGGGGTGCTGGGGATCATAGACTCACTAGACCAGGACGAAGGGTGACTTACCTATGGGGAGCATCTGCAAAGCTATGAACTTCCCAGGTATGTCAAGTGTGTGTATTAGAAGTAAAGGAACATAAATTATGGCGTCTGCTTCCTCACGTTTACCTCCAGGGATTTTATAAGCCTAGACAGATGAACCCAGACACAGCAAAACACAACTCTAAGGAATTCTGCCATATCCACCTTCTTAGTTTTGGGCTCCAGATCTGGGTGTGAAGTGCCAATGAACATGAACCCTCTAGCAGCAGGGAGGAGCAAACTCTTTCCTTGAGAGGGGCGAGGGTGGGAAAAGGGGGTGCTTAATCACCCCTTTCCATTCCCACAAGACCTCTGAGAGCTGCTCCTTCCTCCGCCCTCACACTGCTTCCCTCTCCAGGATCTTTACACATCTCCCTCCCACCTACCAGAATATTAACTTCAGCGTTTTCAGACTGATAATTCAAGCAATAGGCAGTGACGAGGACCTTGGGAACCATGACACATGTGGAACCCAGGGACACATTGTTGGAAATTATCTGGGCTGCAGCACAGGCCTCCCAACAACCTCAGCCAGAACTGGCACCTGAGGCTGGTCGACCAGCAGCTTTGCTGTGGCCCAGGCTGCCCCCCTTGATTCAGGCAGACTCCCCTGGCACAGCCCACTGAGCCGAACCTGGGGGCATGGACCCATTTCTGCCACCAGTGTCTGTTCACATAGAAACACAGATGCAATAAGATACTCAAATCCTCTTGATGCTTGTCTTAAGTCACTGTCATCAGGAGAAACACCAACTAGAAGGAAGGATACCAAGGTAGATAAGAACTTGACCTTGACTTCAGATATCTAATAGCCAAACTAGAAATAATTGGTCTGTAGACGTAAAGATAGTTAACAATGCATCGGAGTATCTAATGGTGGAAACAAAGTACAGCAGTCTCTCTCTCTCTAATGGCAGAAACCCCCTCAGCCTAAGTGTATAGAAATCCAGAAACTGGGGCGGCACAGCAGAGCTCGGAGGACGAGGCAGACCTTGAAGGCCAGCAAGTTGAGGCAACCACTGAGAATGCAATGAGCCCTGCACATGGGGGCAGGTGGGAAAGCACATGGCAAATTTGGAGACTAATTAATATGCCTGTCTCCCTTCTGGAAGGAGCATGGCATGGTCAGACCCAGATTTAGAATACATCTTTTTTTTTTTTTTTTTAGAATAAATCTAAATAGCACAAACGATGCCACACCTCCGTCCAAGACAGACATGACCAATACACCGTAGCCCTGAGCCTCGACGTGGCTCAGAACCCTCCTCAACCCTGTGCTCTAAGACAGCGACTTTCAACCATGTGCCATAGGAACGCTTAAAACATGCAGCGCCTGACTGTTTAGTCAGGGCACTGACCTCTTTCCCTTCGACTGTCCAATAAAACACTGACAGCAGACAACACAACAATAGCTGTCCAGTGTGAACGCCCTGTCTTGAACCATAAATACATAGGTCATCTAACAGAGTTGCATCTTATTGGTCACACTGCATAAGAAGGCTGCGTCTGATTGGTTAATTCTTGGTACCAGAAATCCTTATATACAAGGATAGGCACTTGACTTTTTAAAAGTCACTTTGGAGCAAAAGGGGCAGGTAATTACTATTATTATTTCTTTTGTAAATCAATCAAAGTTATACCTATTTTTTGTCAGATTGGAAAAAAATACAGTAAGTTTTTTGGTGTGCTGCAGAATTTTAGTAATTAGTATATGCGTGCCGCGAGATGAAAAAGGTTGAAAATTGCAGCTCCAGGAAGCCACTAAGGGTTGATCGGAGTCGGCACTCGGGATAAAAACCATTTTTCTCTCCCTGAGAGAGCCCTGGGTAAACTTAGGCTGGGCAGGAATTCTGGAGCTGGGCGTGTCCAGACCCCTGAGTCAGGGTGGTTTCCTGGATGTAAGGAGCAAAGAGCATCCGTTCACCATGATGGTTACATCTCCCTCCTGGGACCAGAAGGGGGTTCGATCTTGAGGGACAGCTGGGCTGGCTCTCGTCCAACCAGAAAGGCCCTCTGGGCATCATTACTGCTGATGTGCCCCCAGACTCCAAGTCCTTCCAAATTCTGCCAAAGGGGATTTGAAGTAGCGCTTCGGTGCCTTCTCTTCCTGGTGCACGTGCACTCCCCTAGAGTGAAATCTCCTCCATCCCTTTGAATCTATGAGGCGCTGCGACCACTCATCAGTGAGACCTACAGAACAGGGTGCTGCCAGGTCTGGTCCTAGCCTTTAAGAGGATTAGCAATTTCTGCTTCCTCTCTCTTGGGGGCCTGGAACTGGAACTGTCAGGTAAGAAGTCTGGCAACCTGGCAAAAGAGGCACAGGAAGAGAGCAGATGGAGAGAAAGAAGCCCAGAGACTCTAGCAGAGAAAGAGAATCAGAGGCCTAGCTATCCAGCCCAGTGCCCCAGCTGAACCTAGCCTTCCAGCTCCTCACTGCCAAGGTTTCTGACTTGAATGTGAAGCCTTCCCGGGCCCTCTGGGCCAGCCCAGCCACTGAATCCCACTGAGGGACCCAGGCCCTGTGGAGCAGAACACTGCCCAGCTCAAATCTGCTCAATTCTTGGCCCAGCGAATCATAGACAGCAAATATGGAACGGATGGGAGTGCAGCCGGAGATAAACAGGATTATTTGCGCATAGGTCCCACTTCACAGGCAAATACAAGCACTTCTCAGCGCTCCTGGTTCCATGCTGATCCCTGCAGCCCCAGGGCCTTACCTGTCCAAGATGAATCAGGGACCTGCAGTCTGGACCAAGATGCTACACTTCAGATCACTCACAGCCTTGGCCTCAGCTCACCGTCCACTTGTCTCCTTCAAGTCACCATGAACAATTTCTGAAGAACCCAAGTTAATCACTGACTTCAAGACTCAAAAGTTCCAAGGGTTGTCTATTTGTTATTCTATTTCTGAAGGATACAAAGGGCAACCCTCTCCTCCTTCGGAGGCTGGTGGCTTGGAGAGCTGCAGCCAGTGCTCGGGCTGCGGCGGACTGGAGAGTCGGTTCAGATCGAGCAAGGAAAGCCCACGAGTCAGCTATAGATAATAACCCTCACCTGCTCCAGCCACGGGTAGTTGCAGATTGGGGATGCACCTGGCCTGCTGGAGCTTAGTGTGGCCCGAAGGCTCCCAGTGTCCGACCAGCTCATTTGGCAGAGGACAATGCGGAGACTTGAAGGTGAGATGTGTGGGGTCACAGAATGTTCCAGCACAGACAGTAGCCAGACACCGGGCCCCCGGGTCACAGTCCAGGAATGACCCTCTCCTTCCCTGTACTGATGGCATCAGGGAAGAGGCCGATGGCCCTGGGAAAACGCTTTCGTTGCACACCCTCTGTTTGTGTGTGGCCTCTTCACCATCATTTGCACCACCCTTGGTTTAAGGCGTGTGTGCACAGTGAAACACAGCTGGCTTCTGCTTTTGGGTCCCCCTCCATGAGCTCAAGGAAAACTGCATGCCAGGCAAGAGCAAAAGGCCCTCTCTATTTCTGACTCCCCTTCCCACCCGCAACACACACACTCACACACGGTCACACTGCATCCCTAGGCACAGTGCGTTTTCTGCTTTTGTAGTACCCATGCACACCCTCTGCCCTTTAATTAGGTTGGATTGCATAGTCTGGTGCAAAGCCACCAAGCCATATTCTGATTCCTGTTTTAGCAAAGAGTGCAAGTCCAGACCCCTCTACCCACTTTTACCTTCTGACGAACACCCTGCATGGCCCCTGGCCCCTGCAAATGCCCTTTGCTGCTTGACCTCAGCTTGAATACCAAGGCTTGGAAGCATCCCAGGGAGACTCAGCCCATGGGAGAGCTCCTCAAACAGGAGTTATTTTCACAAGGAAAGGACAGAAATCATTGCAGCGTGTACTTTCGATTTCCAGCGGTAGTGTCCTACCTGCCAGACGTGCTCCCAGGGACTTTGCAGATGGGTTACCTCCTTTAATCCCCACAACAAACTGGTGAGGTAGGTGCTGATATCTCTGTTCTTTATGTGTAAAGCAACTGGGGCCCAACGTTTAGAAACAAGCTCAAGGTGACCAGCAAGCAAGTGGCAGAGCTGGAATTTGGGCAGAAGTCCAGCCAGTTCCAAAATCCATGTTCCAAACACTATACTGCATTGATTTATATAAATTTATGTCCATGTCATTCATTAGTGTAATTCTTGTCCAACACATAAAACCATCGCCCATATGATAGTCTCAGAGTGGTGCTGGGATCATAGAAACACAGTCCAGCAACCAAAGAGGAAGTTCAAATCGTTCACATTTTTAAAAAACTGAGATGCAACTGCTATATACCATCGTGCTAGTTTCTGGGGTACCACGTAATGATTCACTGTTTGTATACATTGTGAAATAAAGTCCACGTTCCTCATAGGCATTTTCCAAACATGACGGAGGAAGTTCATAGGCCACGGCTAGGTTTCCCCAGACCTCCGTTCCCCTCTAACCGTTTCCTTTGCATGCTGCTACTGCACCTCTGTCTTCAAGACCTGCCCCAAATCTCCTTCTACAGGCAGCAGCAGGACTCTAGGAGAGCGGCTGTTCCCTTGTGCACGCTCTCCCAGAGGGGCTCGTTTTCAACCAGTTTTTAAGGGAATGTTTTGATGTGACTTTCTGTATGGCTTTGGGAAAGGTACTGGAGGAAGCTGGATGGAACGGAGGCGTGGAGGGGGTGCTTCTCCTAAATGCGTGTTTCTCACCCGTTCCGGGTGTGCTGCCCTGCCCCAGGATCGCATCCTCTGAAGAGAAAACCTGTTCACGACCAACCTGGCCCTGAGCCTTCCAAAGACCAAAAAGGACCATTCAGGAAGGGCAGGGTCCTCCTCACAGCCGGGGGCAGGAGAAGAAACTGAGCTGAAACCCCTGTGGGTAGGTAGGGAGGGAGGGCAAATGGGACAAAGGCTGGGGACACAGGGACATAACCTATTAGTAATGTCTGTTCTGCCATGTTTACGTCCTGGGTTTGTTTAGCTAATGGACTGATTGATTGACTGACTGTTTTTTTCAAAAGTAGAGGCTACAGTGAGAATCCTGTGAAGAGTTTAGGAGTATTTAAACCTGCGGTAGCTTGGCGTTAAGTTTTGTGCACTGGCTTCTTTAAAAGGGAAGACAGAAATATCTGAGGGGGAAAGTGGCACCCACTTAACAGCAGTGCCAGCTAAGAAATGGCTTTCCATTGCAAGACTTATTTCTTCCAATCATGAAATACTTTCTTTAAAAGCGAAAGAATTGGTTTATATAAAAGTTGTTAAGAGAGTAAACCCTAAGAGTTCTTATCACAAGAAAAAAACATCTTGCTTTCCTTGTTTGTATCTATGTGAGATGATCGCTGTAAACTAAACTTATTGTGGTGATCACTTCACAATATACATGGCTACGTCCAAGCATCATGCAGTACACCTTAAATGTATACAGTGATGTCAATTATATCTCAGTAAGAGAGGGAGAGCGAAAGAGTCAGTTAAATTTCTCTAGGTCTTACTGCCTAAATGACGGAATAGAATTAGTACAATCATTCCTATAGCTTCTTAGAGAACATCATGGAATGCCTATTATCATTTTATCATAGTCATTTAGAAATAATTGATTCCTAGTAAAAATTACCAAGGCCATCTGGACCAGAGTTTAGAAAATGAAGGCTGGAAGAAGATCCAAGCTGAAGTCTCTCCTGAATGTCTCATCAAAGAGGCGTGAGGTTAAGGCTTGACCTGTAGGTGACCCCAAGATAACCTTAACCTGCTGTCGGGGGTGGGGGGGGGAAGCCAGTCTTGGGTGTGCGCCCTGGTGCCCACTTCCTGAGGAGTGACTCTCGCTCTCCTGACTGATCAGCGCATACCCTGTACATGGCAGCCCAGCTGTACAAATAGTGATGTTCAGAGATAGTATTTCCTCTTATGACAACACAGAAGCAACAATTTTGTCTTAAAAATAGGTTTGGGGGCTGCAGAAGTTAGTTGAGAAACAATAAACATAATCCAAGCCCAGAGCAGCCAAAGAAAAATACAAGCCTATGGCCTTGCCACGTGGCCCCTCCCCTAGGACACCAGTTTCCCAGGGGCCGTTTCTGGTTTGGGCCAGATGCTGTAAATGAGGGGTATACAGTCACTACCGCTGCCCCCCTACTATCTACCCCACGATGGGCAATTTTAATTTATAATTGTGGGTGAGTTATATCTGTGCTCAGAGTGAGGCAGGGAGGGGCCACGAGGGGCCAGGAACTTAGATAAATAGGTTGCAAAAGATATAGTGAAAAATGCCAGACCAAAATTGAAGAGACTGAACTCAGTCAGTTCAAGTATGCCCTTCCGTGCTATCATTATATCCCTCCGAGAATGAGGGCCCCTGCGAGCCGCCATCACTCCCAGATACGTGAAACTGATGTTTCCTCTTTTTCTTTCTTACCCAAGGACGTGCCTATTGATTTTAGAAAGAGGGGAGGGGATGGAGAGAGAGGGAGAGAAACATCAGTGAGAGAGAAACATCGATTGGTTGCCTCTGGCATCCGTCCCGACTGGGGAGGGAGTCCACCACCCGGGCGTGTGCCCTGACCGGGAATCGAACCTGTGACCTTTTGGTTTATGAGAGGACACTGACCAATTGAGCCGTAACAGCTAGGGCAAACGGATGATGTTTCAGTTCTCTTCTCAAAACGAAAAATGCTGTGATGTTTGGAGGGTGCATTAGCCAACTCAGGCTGTCATGATAAAACCCCAGGCTGGGTGACTGAAACAGCAGAAATGTATTTTCTCGCAGTTGTGAGGCTGAAAGTCCAAGATCAGGAAGACACCTGGCTGGTAAAAGCCACCTTCGCACTGTGTCCTCGACATGGCCGTTTCTCTGTGGACTCGTGGAAAGAGAGAGAACCTCTGGTGCCTGCTTCCTCTGCTTATAGGGACACCAGTCCTGTCAGATCAGGTTCCCACCCTTATTACCTCATTCCATCTTAATCACCTTTTTCAAGACTCCGTTTCCAAGGAGTCGCATCAGGGGTGAGGGCTCCAACGTGTGAATTTGAGGGGATGTGATTCAGTCTGTAATAGAAGGTCTAGATCTGGGAGGCAAATGATGGGATTATTTTGCTTTTAAGTAAAGCCGCCTTCCACCCTGGTTCTCTTCCAGCTCTCTCCTGTGCCCTCTGCCCAAGTCACGGAGCTCCTCTCTCCCCACCCCCAACATCTACCTGACAGATATGCTTCTCTGCCACGCCCCTCACAGGCCAGCCCTTCTCCTTGGAATAGAGGCCCACTTTCCCCAGACGTAGCCTGGTCAGACCCTGCCCCACTGCCTGCATGCTCTGTCTACAAGGGAGCTCGGAGTCAAAAGTAATGTCTTCAGGACCACATGGCAAACATCTTGCCTACCTTTTCATTCATTTATTCGTTCGTTTAACGAATATTTATTGAACATCTACTACATGCGGTCACTCACCCCACTGTGCAGGATCCATCAGTGAAGAAAACTGATGAGGAATCTTTCCTTCATAGAGCTTACCTTCCTCCTGTCTGTATTTTTCCTTTGCCCTGATTTGGTCTGTTTTTAAAGCATTTATTACCTTGTGCCTATTTCAATCATACTGTACCTGCAAATATTTCCAATCTTATACTGTATAAGTTGATAACTTTACTATACTGTATATTTTTTGCAAGGGTCTAATTGCTTTTAACAAAAAAATTGGGAGGTCCATTTTTTGGGAAAAATGTAGGAAAAAAGTAGATGATACGTGTGAAGTCCCAAGCGTATTGTAAGGGCTCAATACAAGGTAGCTTTCCGTCCTTTTAAATCCCCAGATGTCCTTTAAGACCAACCTCAATTTTCCTCTCTCTCCAAAAGTCTTTAAGGGTGCTAGAAAATGTCAGGGATTTCTCCTCTTTTACTGTCTCCCTTTAGTACATATTCATCCACTGCATAGTTTGATGCCTCGTTATATTCTTTCATATATTATTTTCTAGTTCTTTCCTGTATACATAACAGGCTTCCTTGGGAGTAAGTTGTAAACTCATTAATGCATATTTTTAACCCGCCCAGTACAATCTAGGTTTACATAAGAAATGAAGTAATATATGAGTATTTCTCTTGAATATTCTCTCTCGTATTGTCACTCTCTATTTTATTTTTAAAATCTGGCCCTCTTTTCAAAACAGTTACTTGCTTCCTTAATTGGGGTGAGGGGGGTTCTTCTGCATTTGAAAGGTAATTTGATTTACACTGGTAGAACACATCCATCACTTAAGGGGGGGGAGCAATGATACTTCAAACAAAGGAACATTTCATGCAATTAAGAGCCAAGGACAAGAATGTCGCAGTGTTTTCTACAATAGGAAAAATCTGCAGTGAAAACATTTGAGAAAAGGAGCACTGGTTAAATCAGTTGTGGTGTGCCCACTGGAAGGAGTATTACACATTCATTTAAAAAAAAAACACATTTGAAGGCTCTTCAATGAAAGGGGAAGAAGCACACGACGTGCGATTAGGTGGGGGAAGAGCAGTGTTCAAAACTCGAGAGTACGCTCAATTTTGTAAATATTCTGTATACATATCTACAAACACACATGGGAAAAAGATGGAAAAGAGATGTCTCGAAAACAACAGTATCTAAGGGTGGAGAAATTATTGATGAAAATTTACCTCATTTTTATGCTGACACTTCTTTTACAATCAGAATAAAAAGAATGTACATTGTGTTGAGGCCTGAAGTTAAAGAAGGACTTCCAGGCATCCCTTCAAGGGAGCGTGAGTCTTGCCAGCTGCCTGTGTGTGTGGGGTCAGGCCCTTGCCCCTGGTCCTAGCATTCAGAGAGTATTTCTTTAAGGAATTAGGGCTGCATTTCTTTTAAAGCACCCTGTAATTTAGGCTTTCCAAAAAACCCAATGGATGCTCTTCACTGTGAAGGGAAAAGCTTCTCTGGAAATAAACACTTCCGCTCAGAAAGGATGAGGCCCATTTGTCCCCCATGTATGGGTGGGGCTGAGGAGACCGCTGGTAGCAGTGGTCATGTCAAAAGGAGGACAGGGAGGGCCACCCATCTGAAATAAAGCAAAGGCGAGGGCGCAGGCCATCCTTCCTCGTGCCTGTCCCTGCCCCAGTAGACTGAGAAGAGAATTCCTAGCTGCTCTTTGACATCCTGCCTCGTTCTGCCAGCCAGCATCCGTGTTGGTATTTTTAACATGGCATAAAACTTGCAATTCTATTAAAAACACATGTGTCTTGTTTCAAAGCATGGTTAGGGACAGCCACCGACATTCTGTAAACACTCTATCAACCAGAGGAACATGCTCATTGGACTGCAAGTCTCCAATTCTGAGCATGATATTTTTACAAAGGAACACGAGCTCTTCTGGCTGGAATAAATTTCCAGATAATCTCTTGGGCCTCCCCCAGAAGACTGTCCAGTCTGCTTGAAAACAACATTTCTCAAAGAGAAGACAGAAGGCCAGTAGGGCTGAATTTTGAAGATTGGGAGACGGGGAGAAAAGGCCAATGAACTGGAGTGGAAAAGTGGAATCCGAGAGTTGGGAAGCTAGGTCGGCTCCCAGCTTTACTGTCGGGCAATACATGTCAACGGACAATTCCCATTCAAGGAAGGGTTTTGCTTAGACACCACATGGACTGAATGTTCGTGTCCCCCCCAATTCATGTGTTGAAGCCCTAACCCCCCAAGTGTGCTAGTATTTGGAGGTGGGGCCTTTGGGAGGTAATGAGGGTTAGATGAGGTCATGAGGGAAGGACACTCATGACAGAATGAATGTCCTTATAAAAGGAGGAAGAGACCCAGGATCTCTCTCTTTCTCCCTTGGTGCACCAAGGAAAGGCCATGTGAGGACATAAGGAGAAGGTGGCTGTCTGCAAACCAGGAAGAGGGCCCTTGCTAGGCACCTTGAACTCAGACTTCCCAGCCTCCAGAACTATGATAAATGAACGCTGTTTAGTCCACATAGTTTATGGTATGTTGTTATGGCAGCCTGAGCTAAGACAGACACCTTTAAAATAAGGTAAGATTTGAATTTGCTGCACTCTAAGTTTCACTCATTGGTGAAGGCCTTCAACCTTCCTAGTATACAAACTTGGCTTCAGATCCATTTCCCCACTTAACAGCTTACCTTGTCTAAGACTCACTTTTCCCAACTGTTCAGTACAGGTAATGAGGATGCCTCCTTCACGGGATTGCTTGAAAATTAATGAGACACAAAAAGGCCTCTAAGGCAGGGCTTGGCATGTAGGACTCCACGCCTCCTCCCCTCCTGCTGCTTCCAGCAGTGCTGTGATAAAGCCCATGAGAAAGTCAATGTGAAAAACGCAAGCCAAGGTTAGGGTGGGGAGAGACAGAAATCAGCCAGCAAGTGGCTGAGCACTGACTGTCTGTGTGAGCTGGATTTTCTGTAGGAGGAACACAGGCCCTGTGGTCGCTCAGAAAGACAGTTCCATGCGCACAGATCACCAGGCACTTAATCGCTTCCCCAAATCCTGATTCTAGGGAAGAGGAGGGGAAAGGGAGGGAACCTCCCCATCAGAGATTTTAGACTCCAGGAAAGGAAACACAAAGTTTTATTTATCTGGGCTCCCCAGCTTGCTAATTAACTTAGGACTGGAAACTATTCTCATGTGTCAGCGCCTGCACATGTTCTCGTTATGAGAAAAACATCTGCTCGTTATTCCAAATGTGAGAGAGGGCCGAGTCTTGCGTTCCCAGATGCAAATGTGGGACATCAAAGCTGTGCCAGGCACTGGTGGTCTGGCATGGGGAGATTAGAACAGGTATTGGTTTTTGTAAATAAAACAGGAAGAAGGCTTTCATCTCTGAGACCTCAGAAGGCATTGGGAGCAGAAGACAACTGTGTGTGTACTAGAGGGCCCCCATGTAATTGGTGAAGAGAAAGCACTTATCCTCGACTCTCCCCCCTTTCCATGTATACCTTGGGCTTCAGTCACTGGACAAATATTTGTAGAGGACCTACTGTGTGCTCAGCACTAGGTCTGTACCACTCATCCCAGGGGCCAGGGACTCTGGGCTCAGATGGCAGGTCGCTCTGTCATAAGAAGCATACCAGTCTCAGAGGCTGCCTGTGTGTGGCCTGGATACTGTGTCCCAGGTCCAGAGGGATGGGGAGCCTGTGGCCCTGTAACTCCCCTGGGAGAAGGGAGCCCAACTTGAGAGCATGTCTCGCTCCAAACACAGTGGGCACTCCTTCCCTTTTCCCCACCCAACCTAAGCTGACCAACCTTCCAGGTTTACTAAGGTCTGAGGTGTTTCCTGGGATGTGGGACCTCCACAGCTGGGGTGCAGGACCTCTGATGCTGGGATGTGGGACCTCCGATGTTGGGGTATGGGACCTCCAATCCTGGCAAGCTAGGATGAGTTGATCACTGTGCTTGTGTACCCTCCTCTTTCCCTTCTCCCCTTCTTGGCTGGACAATTAGTTCACCCTTCCCTCACTGGGAGTTGGGTATATTGCAGGGAATGCAGCTCCCCTGACTTAAATGAAGTACACAGAGGAAAGAGGCCAGGGGCCATCTAAATAAAACAACTGACAGCTGGAGGTGGGGGTGGAGGTAAAAAGGAGTGGGAACATAGGAAGGGAACCAGGAGAGGGGGATCAAAGCAAGGTCCTGAAACCCGAGATTTCCTACCATTGGAAACCATCTGTTTAACTCATGGGCCTCGCAAACTCATCCTCCGACTGTCTACCAGCCCGTTCCTTTCCAAACCTGGCCTCTGCCTCTTTCTGTTTCCTCCTGTCTCCCACCATCCTCTCTGGCCCAAGGCCAAAATCAGTCACGATCTTGGCTTTCTCCCTCTCCTCCTCACCTGAGAGGAGCTCCTTGTTCACCACCTCTTTGTCTGGAGTCTTCCTCCGTGTCTGTCTCACGTCTTGTCCTCTCCAACGCAACCCACTGTCCTTTGGGCCAAATACCTCCCCGCTGCAACAGACTCGTCTCTGGGCTGTCCCCCTCTGACTGGCCTCCACTCAGAAGCCACAGTGTGGTCTTGCCAAAGCACAAAGCAGATCCTCAAAGTCTTTCCACAGTGCCCAAGTTTCAGGGATTACATTCAGATTTTTTCGCGTGTCACCCCCTTTTCTAATCTGGCAGTTCTGAAGCCTCCAGATTATGTCCTTCGCCCCTCACTCTTCACCCGTAATGAACCATGCGTGGTTTCCTGTACATTTCCTGCTGTGTTACGCCTCGATGTCTTAAAAATGCAGCTCAAAAATGGTGTCCTCTGGGAAGCATCCCTGACCACCACCTCACCTCCTAGGCTGCTTTGCATTTAGACTCTTCTCTCTCTGCCCCAGCCCTCTCTACCATCACTCCTACCACAGTGCAGGGTATTGACTTGCCTGTCTCCCCTACCGGAATATGAACCCACTAAAGGCAGGGACCTCAGATTACTTTACTTCCCACCCCTAGTGACAGGTCAGTGCTTGGAGAACACTAGTAGCTATAAATATCAGTGAATTAATAAATGAAAATAGCAGCCTTGTACATACAACAGTCCAAAGCTGGTGGATGTTCGGGGGCGGGTCTTCTCCACTGTGGAAATAGAAAATTCTCCAAGCTGAGATAAATCATCCATCTACCACCCCAGCCCTGCCACATACCGGCATGGGGAGGAAGAATGGGATAGCAAGCAGCTTGGGCATTGGAAGCAGAGAACCCAGGGCTGCTATCTGTCTCTGCAGGTGGTCTTTGTGTGATCCTGGGCCACCTGCTTAACCTCCTGAGCCTTGGGTTCCTCCTTTATCATACAGGGATAATAATAACCCACAAGGCTGGTGGTGGTGTGAGGAGTCAATGAAATTACGGATGTAAAATGGTTAGCCCTTGGCAGATGCGGAGTGCTGACCCAGTCCCTTCCTTTCAATGTTACCCAGACAGAGTCTGAGCCTAATAAAATCTGTGTTCCCGACATACACAGACAGCTCCTGCTGGTGGGACACAATCTACAGAAACAGGGAAGGAGGCAAAGCCTTGCTTCTGGACCATAAATCTGGAGGTGCAAGGCATGGCCCAGAGTACCCCAACAGGGTTTAAAGGTCTTCAGGCTTCTTGTCTTGGAACACAGATATTTCCAAGGCTTCCCATCACTCCAGAGGCAGCTCACAGGGGCTTCATGCCAACGACCCCCCTACCCCGCCCCACAGGGTTGGTGCCAAAGGTATAGATCAGGAAACAGAACAGACAGTGGGCTCTTCCCTATCTTTCCCACTTTGAAAATCACCATTTTCTGCAAGTAGAAACAGAAGAAAGTCTGAAAAAGAACATGAAGAAATCTTAACAGTGGTTGCCTCCAAGGGCAAGATTCCAAGTGATTTTTTTTACCTTCCTAATATTCTTTTTAATTTTCTAAACTTTCATAGTGAATTGCATCTATAGTCTGAAAACATTTACAATGCCCATGTTATACTTAATAAAGGACCCATTTCTCTGAGCCCCAGCAGAGTTATGTCCCTGTGAGCACAATCAAATTTTAATGTCCATCTGTTCTGGAATCTCTGACAGTGGAGATTCAGAACTCTGAGGCCTGGGTCAAAGGATGCTGCTTTGACCCTGGCACCTTCAGACCATCAAGCAGAGTCACTATGACCTCAGGTGAGCTGAACAAAGATCTCCCCCAACATAGGATGTAGGCTAACTCAGGGTACCCATAGTTATCTCTGCGCTCAGGGCTTGTGGGTAAGAAGAGCCCAGAACTGGGACAGATAATGAAGAAGAAAGGCTGAGGCTAAAAGACTTTTCATAGGACAGGATTCTCAGGGACTTTACCTCTTGTTGAGAGAGATAAATGTTGCAACTTGCCAAAGCCCTTCAAGGTTAGTCTTTTGGGCTCCATTAGGAAGAGGTGTGGAAGAACTGCTCTCCTCATAGAATCCTCTTCCTTGCACCTTGGCTTTGTTTGCTTGCCCATTCATTCATTCACTCATTCATCAGTCACTGACCCCCTCTAGGTGCTGGGCATTGTGTCTAGAGAGCAGTATGATTAAGACTATCTTCCCACTGATTCCCATCACCGCTGCCACTCAAGATAAAATTGTAAGGAATTATCATAGTGGTTGGGTATTCGCTTTGCTGAGGAACGTGGAATGAAAAGAAGGACAGGGAGAGATAAGACATCTGGCAGGAGAGATAAGACATCTGGAGAAGAGAACGAGAAGATGTCTGAGTAAGATTTCACAGACAGTAGTTTCCTCTCTCTTCCCCAGGAAACACTTCTGAAGTTGGATTGGGTAGGGTCGCAAGACGGGAGGCAGCTGAAAGCAAAGGGTGACCAAAGAGGTCCCATCAAGTCTCAATTAAAAAGACACCGTCCCTACCCTCTAGGAGCTCCTGGCCCAGTGGCAGGGGCATCGCAGAGCCACGGTCACCTTCAGTGATGTATATGCCAAGTGAGTTACCAGGGCCTCTGGCACAACATTCAAGGGGCTTCAAAAAACTCCATACTCAAGACTAATGAAGTGTTTTATGAAATCAAAACTAGTGCAAAAATGCATAATGAAAAGAATGTCAAATTTTCCAGTAAAGACAAGATCTGCGGACAGGGATGGACCAGGTGAAGGTGAGTGAGGCTGAGTCGTACAAGACAGGGTTGGCCTTTGTCTTTATTTCCAAATATTGACATTTAGCTCAAGGTAGACTTTTTTGCATTACATTAATTTTTTAAAATATTGCACTAAAATATCATACCTCTTGATTACTGCATATTTTGGTGCGCTGTCATTTTGTGCCTAAGGTGTGCCTCCCTCTCCTCACCTTAGCCCGGCCTGAGGAAGCACCTGGGAAGGAGGGAACCGATGTGGCCTGAAAGGCCGGACAGTGTTTCTCTGAGCACCCAGCATTCAATGTGGATTCTGAATGAAATCTAACATATGCGAAAAATAAAATAAAACATAGGCGCTCTAGCTTGAAGGCGCAGCCTGTGCAGGAACGTGGAAGAGCAAGGTGTACTTGAGGAGAGGCCACCGGCAGCAGGTAACTGAAGTGCCCGGACTCATTTTCTCTCACAGGTAAAACGTCAGGTTGAACCAGGCGACCACTGAGGCACCTGGCATTCAGGGAGCGAATACTACATGCCGAATACTGTAGACTGGAAAAGCTGAGAAAATGCAGAAGATGTCATCCCTGCCCTTTAACAGCTCATGTCAGCCAAGACACCCTGTGTCACTTCCGGCTTTTCACCTTGTACGAGCATTGCTTTTGTTTCTGACATTTTAAATGTTACCATCATTACAAAAGCATTATTTAGGAGTTGCCCACATACTCCTTAGAAACAATATTCAGTCCGATGGTTTCGATTCCATTTCAAAAAGGGTCCTCACAGGTGAGGTCTCGTTTGTTCCTCCAATGAACCAGGGCAGCAGGTTGAAGTGAACTTTCACATCTCTCATTTTCCAAGAAGAATCAGAAACTCAGTACATTTAAACAACTCCCTCAAAGTTTGCTGGCCGTAAGGGCAAAAATGGGACTAGCATCCAGGCCCCCTAATCTCCTGCCCTTCATTGATTTGTGCAGGGGGAATGAGCCAGCAACCCTGAGAGCGATTTCTCTCCAGCTCCATATGAACTTGGCTAAGAAAGCAACTCCTGGCTTCTGAGTGCTCTGCTGGTGGGGTGGGGGGCGGGGCTGGGGGAGAAGAAAGGCCAGGCCCCAAGCTTCGCCCATGAAGGAGACAGAAAAAAAAAAGGGGGGGGAAATGCTCCTCCCCACTCTTCTCCAGGCCTGCTGTCACCTCCAGATTCCATCCCCAGCTGGAGCAGCGGGGCCTAGAAACCACACCCAGCTGCTAACTCCACAGCGGCCCCTGTTGTGCGTTATCCCAACCAGGGATTCCACTTGCACACCAAGGTCCCTGCCAGATCCAAAAGCTGCCTCTTCCCATTCTGAAATTAAGAAAGAAACATGCTGTCAACTCCTAGCCAAGCAGGGCCTGAAGAACAGCAGCATTCCCTGCCAGAAGGGGTGCCCTCCTGGCAGCGGCCGGGGGAAAGGCCTGGGGGGACACGCTGCCTCCCCCACACCTGGGCATGGGCAGCATATCCCTCGAGGCCTGGGGGGCAGCTGGCAACTCTTTGGATGCAATCACGGCATCGTGCATGGCATCACAGCTCCTCTCAGCCGGGCCTGGGTGTGGAAGATGGGCCTGCTGGGAACATCGTCATGCTGAGCCCTCACAGCCGGCCCACTCCCCTCACTAGGGAGGCGGGGCTGAGTGGAGGAAGGGCACCGGGCCTCGGTGTCCAGGATGATGTGAGCTGGCCCAGGAGCCTGACAAAGCCGGGCAGAAAGCCACAAGGGTGTCAGAGCTATGGACCCAGGGGGCTGTCCAGAATGCAGTGACGAGTCAGAAACCAAGTCAGGCCAGAGCCCAGCCCCTCTTTGGTGCCATCCTGACCACTCCCCCCAAAGCCCTAGACTTGCCTGCACATTTTACTTATTTGTATTGTCATTGTCATCACCATCATCACCACCACAGGTGGCATTCATTAAGTGTAGTGGGCTGGACCGTGGCCCCCAAAAGACATATCCACATCCTAACCCCAGAAACCTGCGATTGCTACCTTATTTGGTAACAACACTGGGCCTTTGCAGATGTGATTAAGGATCTTGAGAAAAGGCACGCATCCTGGGATATCCAGGTGGGCCCTAAACTGCAATCCCATGGATCCTTTCAGGGATGGAAAGCCAGAGGGAGGGCAGACCTGGACACACAGAGGAAAGCAGGAAGCAGTGTGACCATGAAGGCGGAGACTGAGGAAATGATGTCCAGCCAAGAACCCGTAAAGCGGCCAGAGCTACAAGAAGCAAACGAAGATCCTCCCCCGGGGCCTTCTGAGGCAGCCCAGCCCTGCCAACACTCTGAGTCTGGATGTCCACCCTCCAGAACCGGGTCAAAAGAAATACTGTTGTTTTCAGGCATCCGGTTTATGGTAATTTGTTTTGGCAGCCCCAGGTCAGGAACATGCCATTCCACCACCATCCCAGGTGGTACGGAGTACATGGAGCATCTCCCGCCACAGTCCAGGCCCCGGGCAGTGTGCTGGGTGGTCCACAGAGCCACGAGTCATTCCCACTCAACAGAGGAGTGAACTGAAGCGTCATGACCGTAAAGAACTTGCCCAGGTGGTCCAGGGCCCTGCTGGAACACAACCCTGCCCCGACTGTGCTTTCCCGCCAGGAGACCATCATGCTCAGACAGCGCCTTACCCTGCTGCCACTGCACACAAGGAGTCAAACTAATTTTTGAGCCCAAATGGTATTTTTACCAGAGTCATCTCTGACACCAGGCTCTTTCCAGAAGTCCGGGAATGACTATGTATGGGGCCGTGGGGACAATGTTTCAAATGACCTGAGCAGAGTTCTGATGAGTTTGCCAGCACCTAATCAAACTCAGGTGGGCCTGCGGGAATTTCCTATTCTCCTTCCTAAGGATGGACTGTGAAGCTATGGCCCCACCGAGAGGCCTCAGCATTGACTCTGGGAGCAGAAACACAGAAGGGGACTTTTGCCCTCTTTTGGAAGAGATGAAGATGAACTAGACATACAAAGAGAGAACATCATAACCTTCCAGAAGTCTGCCTGGCCCCGAGAGCAGTGCACCAGAGAAGATTCCTGAACCTTTTCTAGGTACAGGGAAGAAAATTTCGGAGGCGCTCCACTCACGAATACAATCGGCCATGCAGGGCCCAGCAGAACCCCGTCAGCGGGGCGGGGCTGTGGGACTAAATGTCACACCATCACCTTTAACTTGTTTTATTAGACACGCCACACATGCGGGAAGGGCTGGCTGGCCTGAGCCAGTTTTCACTTGTACAGCAATACACCTTATGCAGGATGCAGCAGCATCTAGAAATGGGTCTAGACAAGTCCATCCTGAATCCCACAGACGCTGGGCCACGCAGCACCCAGGCCCCGGCCAGTCCATGAATTCCGAGCAGCAGCCCAGTTGCCAGGGCAGCCAGAAATGCGAAGTGCCCCAGGGAGGCCTGTAAACTCAGCAGAAACTGCTGAGACAGTAGCTCTGCCTGGCTGTGACCTGGCTAACGACCCCCTGCTCCGTCAGAGGAAACCTCATTCCCTCAAGTAGAGCAAATATAAAGCCAACGTTGCAGTATATTCATTCAATCTTCACTGAGCAGGAAAGAAAGGGAGGAGCTGCCTCCTTCCTCGGAGTGGTTCCCTTTGTGTTCCAGGAGCAAGAAGATGGCCTGCCAGTCAATCCCCGGGTGTCCTAGCACTCAGCGTGTGTGGCCTGCTCATTACATCCAGCACCCATCCCCGCTGGTCACCTGGTTGGAAAAAGTGGGCCAGAGGCTCAGCACCCAATCTCTTAGGTTTTGCCACAAGGCTGGGGGAGGGGAGGAGCAAGGAGAATAAGGGGCATTAAGTAACACGGGTTGTTAGCAAGCCTAAGGTTCTGGCATGTTCTATGTGAAACCCGAGACTCTCAGAAGTAGTTGGAGGTCAGCTAATTCAATGGCAGCCAACCCCACAAGGAGGGGGCCGGCCCTGCTCATCTCCTTACTGCCTCCCCAGGGGACTTGCTCAGTCTCAGCAGGGCCTTTGCTGACGTGGGTCCACAGTTCCCATTTGCGACTCCCAAATCCAAACAGCTTTGACACTGATTTGGTTTGTAAGATGGCACAACCTTGCCTGATCTGAACTGGCCGGAGGCCATCTGGAGTCTTTGTTCACCCTACTCTTGTAATATCCCTACACCTGCCTGCCAAAATCTCAGTTCATTCCATTTGGAGGTGCTATTCCAAACCCCAGTGGAAATGGTATATAACAGACTATATGCATCATGTGGCCTCTCTAAAGATCCCAAACAAGGTTGAATTCTGAAACCCCTCTGGCCCTGAGGGTTCCAATAAGGAATCATGGACGTGCAGTACCAGGCTGCGTGCGATCCCGTGTTTCTCTGCCAGACTCGACTGCTCACCTACGGGGAACCTTCACTGACTCATCTGATCCTGCTGTGATCTCCTGGGATCTCTTGAAATTTGGTGACTTAGTGTGGACTTGCTGATGAACTTGTGCATTGTGATCTGGAAAAGTCTAGAAACAGGAAATTCAACAAGGTGACAAATTACAAAATTAACATAAGAAAATTGTTAGTTTTAATATATGAGGTCTGTCCAGCACATATCTAACCAATTAATATGAAAAATAGAGACATTTATTGAAGAAGACATAAGATACAAGAAACACTACATAGGACAATGATGTCTCAGTTCCCTTCAGAGCAGGCACCTTGGGACCTCACGGAGTTCTCCCAATCGCCATCAGCTGCTCCATCGTATTTTCCGGAATCTCATCAATGGTCTGAAGTCTCTTCCCTTTCAAAGGTGATTTTAGTTTGGGGAAAATCCAGAAGTCACAGGGTGCGCCAAATCTGGGCTATAGGGGGACTGAGTCACCTGGGTGACTTAATGTTTTGCCAAAAAGCTCTGCACAAGACGTGATGCATGAGTGGGCACATTGTCGTGATGAAGCTGCCAATCACCAGTTGCCCACAGCTGTGGCCTTCTGAATCACCCAATAGTTTCCACGGAGAAATGTTCTAAGTTAACATAAAATCTGATGCAGATTCGTTGCTCTACTTGCTCAGTCATTTTGAATGTGATGACCACACAGCACACATGCTCACTCAAGGGCACCTACCATCCCCACTGACTGGTACAGTGAAGTTGCCATTGTTCACACATGCGCATCCCAGTCCACCCTCCTTGGCTGTCATGTTGTATTGATGTTGCACAAAGCATTCTCGATATATTAACAATGGCTGGACTTTTACCGGACAGACCTCAATATACAAAAAAATAACTGTTTGAAAAATACAGTGGAAACAA
>VMDR010013914.1:0-24303 GCA_007922815.1 Macrotus californicus | reverse complement strand
TAATAATTGAAAATTCACTTTTGAGAAGCCAGGTAAATCACTAAGCATTTTGTAAAATACTGAGATCATACGGATAAGCCATAAGTGTTACCCTCCGGTCAACGCAGAGTAGTGTCAGACAGTTATGTCACTCAGTCATCCGTGTGGCCTCTCCTTTTTTTAAGTTGGTGATAGGGTAGAGCTACAGGTAAGATTTGGAGTGACAAAAAATACACCAACCTAAAGGTTATTTTAAAAATTAAAAACATTCAGCCCAGGTTGGTGTGACTCAGTGGACTGAGCGCTGACCTGCAAACCAAAGGGTCACCAGTTCGATTCCCAGTCAGGGCACATGCCTGGGTTGCAGGCCAGGTTCCCAGTAGGGGGCACATGAAAGGCAACCACACATTGATGTTTCTCTCCCTCTCTTCCTCCTTTCCCCTCTCTAAAAATAAATAAATAAACAATCTTTTTAAAAAATTAAAGATTCAATTCACAAGAGATTCCTGTGACCTTTGCTTTTCTCATCACCAGGTGATAGATACCCTGAGCATTGCCATACTTCACGTACAGCCTTTCAGCTTTGCAGCAAAATTGCCGTCACTGTTTCTTTCTCCGTGAAAAATAAGTCACATCTCCATGCCCTTTTAGTTCAGTGAGAATGACTCTCACTGTGGACTGTGCTTCTTGCACCACCACCATTCACTGGGAGAGTTGTAGACAGTGAGGGTAACACAGTGCACAAAGCCAGGTTGTCCTTGTGGATAATACAGTCCAGTGTGGAGAGACAGACAGGCACAAACAGATAAGGAAGAATGATTATGTTAGAAGAAAATGTGTTATGACAAAGATAATTCATACTGCTTTCTTTTCCGGGTCGCTGTAGAAAATTAATGACTGCCAGGTGTTAGGAAAGCACATGCTGTCACTTTAACCCTGTTGAACCAGTTGCCCTCGGGAAAGATACTGCTTGTTGAATTATGAAGCTCTGCTCTACTGTTTTCTTGTAATCTGAGCTTTAAGAACTAAGTGAAAAGCCATTTCCACCCAAACATGTGTGTCTTCAACTCTTTTGGTGACTCAGATTCCCTAAACATGAAAGTAAGTTTCCAATAAGATGACGTAAGCCAATGTCAACGTTCATTGAGTTTTGTTTGATAAGTTGCCTCAAAGGACACCTACAGGTGCCATGAAATTTGCTTCTGCTGATCGACCTCCATCGCCATTTTTTCCTGATGTCTTTGGAATTGAATTCAGTCTCAGTGTTTCACACCCTGATCTCATCCTGATCGCCCTTGGTAGCTGTTACTTGTCTTGTGAAAGGAGTTAAAGCTGAAAGGGCACACGGTGCCTTAGACGAACTTAATAATTATCATGAAGATAAACAGCTCATTAGACATAGACCATTAATGTGCCTCAGGCATTGATTAAAGGTCTGTGTTTATGATCATCTGTACAGAATTTAACACACGATCTCCTTAAAAATCGACAAAACGAAAACATTACCATGCCCATGTGCCAGAGAAAAAAGAAAAAGTTATTATCAGAACAAAAAGCATTTGTCCACTTGAAACAATATTCTTTCTAATTTGAGACTATCCCCTTCTGTTTTCTCGTTGGCATCTCGAGGCAAGCCATGGCCATGGGTATGGTTTTACTAAGCCTTTGAACAGGGCCGCCGTGTTCAATGTCCAGCTTGTATCGCAAAGCCCTGATTTTGAAGCATGCAGATAGCCCCAGTTATATGAGTTCTGTTGGTACTTATATTCCTGGTGTAGCCAAAGAAGAGCCATTTTCTAAGTATTCTTACAGGTAGTCACATGACTATTCCTCTAGTTCATTGAAGTTTCATGTCAAAACCAAAGTGGAAAATCTTGAAATCTCTGAATAAAAGCATTCACTGTGTAGATGTCTAAATTCTCTGTATCCTTATAGGAACCGAGAACCAACACGGTATGGAGACTATTCAAGAAGTGGGACTAAGCTACCTTTCTCCCAAAGAGCTGACATCTTGGCAGACCTGGCAACAAGGTGCAGGCGGGTTAAACAGGTGTGAAGATTCCATGAAAAATTTTCAGGGAAATATTTCTACGTTGCAAAAACAAGGGGATTCCCCCTGCCAGATTTCAGCAGGAATACCAATTCAGATTTCTGAAGATGGGCGCTATATATTGACTCATATAGGCAATGGTCCTGACTGCATAAAAAGTCAAGAATTTTCATCTTGGAGAGCCCAGCATTCTTGGAGGAAAATGTATCTGCTAGAGTCACGTAATTATCAGTGTAGATGCCGACAAAGCTCCATAAAAAATAACTTCTCTAAGTGTGACGTCAGCTGGCTCTCACATCACAGTGATAATCCGAGAGGACACACAACAAAAAAACACGACAGCCGCCGTGACTGTGGAGAGGACATCATGAAGGTTTCACTGCATGATCAAGACATAACTCAAACAGGGCAAAAGCCCTGCCCACGCAGTGAGCACAGAAAAGCCATCAGTGACGACGTGAGCTCTGCGGTTCGTCAGCAGTTGGACTCAGAAGGGGGGCCCTGTACATGCAGTCCGTGTGGAAAGGACTGTAGTTATCATTCAGTTCTTCATAAACATCAAGGTGTGCATGGAGGAGATGATTGTGTTCTTGAGAGTTCACATCTGCAGTCCCATCAGAGAGAACATACAGAGGGGATGCCGTGCAAATGCGAATATGGTGAGAACTTGAGTGAGCGCCCATCTCACGACGTGTATGAAGTTATTCACACAGGAAAGACATTCTACAGTTACGAGAAAGCCTTCGGTCATACCTTAGATCTCGAGAGTATTTTTAGGGTTAGTCCTCAGGAGGAACCCCACGAACATAAGGAGAATGGAAATGTCCTTAATCAGAGTTCTCCTCTGCAAATTCATCAGGACATCCACACTGAAGAGAAACTGTATGCAGATGTGAGATGCGCGAGAGGTTTTGTTTGTAGCTCAAATCTTAACATTCAGCAGAGAGTTCACATGGAAGAGATTCCCTGTTATTCTGAGGAATGTGGCAATGGCTTCAATCTGCCCTCACATTTTCAGAACCAGCAGATAGTCCACTCCAGGGAACAGACACATAAACATTCATGTGGTAATAGCTTCAGCCAAAATCCATATCTTCAAGGTCATCAGAAAATTCACAGCAGAGAGAAACCCTATAAGGAATGTGGAAATGGCTTCAATTGGACTTCAAAACTTAAAGATCATCAAACAGTCCACGCTGGAGAGAAGCCGTACAAATGCAATGCTTGTGGTAAAGGCTTCAGTCATAGATCAGTTTTTAATGTCCACCAGAGAGTCCACACAGGAGAGAAACCTTATAAATGTGAGGAATGTGATAAGGGATTCAGTCGGAGTTCATACCTCCAAGCCCATCAGAGAGTCCATACTGGAGAAAAACCATACAAATGTGAAGCATGTGGGAGGGGCTTTAGTCGCAATTCATACCTTCAAGGCCATCAGAGAGTTCACACTGGAGAGAAACCATTCAAGTGTGAGGAGTGTGGGAAGGGCTTCAGTCGGAGTTCACACCTTCAAGGCCATCAGAGAGTGCACACTGGAGAAAAACCCTACACATGTGAGGAGTGTGGAAAGGGATTCAGTTGGAGCTTTAATCTCCAAATTCATCAGAGGGTTCACACAGGAGAGAAACCCTATAAATGTAGAGAGTGTGATAAGGGCTTCAGTAAGGCCTCGACTCTTTTGGCCCATCAGAGAGTTCACACAGGAGAGAAGCCATACCAATGCGATGAGTGTGGTAAGAGCTTCAGTCAGAGATCGTACCTTCAAAGCCATCAGAGTGTCCACACTGGAGAGAGACCATACATATGTGAGGTATGTGGCAAGGGCTTCAGTCAGAGAGCATACCTTCAAGGTCATCAGAGAGTCCACACCAGAGTGAAACCCTACAAATGTGAGATGTGTGGGAAGGGCTTTAGTCAGAGATCACGCCTTGAAGCACATCGGAGGGTCCACACAGGAGGGAAACCATACAAATGTGAGGTGTGCACGAAGCGCTTCAGTGAGAGTTCACGCCTTCAGGCACATCAGAGGGTCCATGCAGAAGGGAGGCCCTATAAATGTGAACAGTGTGGCAAGGGTTTCAGTGGCTTTTCAAGCCTTCAAGCCCATCACAGAGTCCACACTGGGGAAAAACCATATAAATGTGAATTGTGTGGAAAGGGCTTCAGTCAGAGATCAAATCTTCAGGCTCATCAGAGAGTCCACACAGGAGAGAAACCGTATAAATGTGATGCATGTGGTAAGGGTTTCCGTTGGAGCTCAGGTCTTCTAATTCATCAAAGAGTCCATAGTGATAAGTTCTATAAGAGTGAGGAGTATGGTAAGGATTATCCTTCATCAGAGAATCCATACAGAAATGAAGTGCTGTAAAATGGTTTTTTATTTTGTTTTGATGTCTTCAAATGGGAGCTGAATCTTTCCATTTACTAGATTTCTTATCATAGAAAAATAATTTTTTAATTAAAATGTGATGTGTCAGCCCAACTTCAACATTCACAGTAGTCAAGAGACCACACAGCAGCCATCAAACGAGAGGTTCCATAAGGGATTTTGTCAGAAATGTAGCACCCGTCATTGCACATGACTTAACTAGGTGCACTGGGGCTTATAAAAGATAAGAGTATGATCGGGAATTTAACAAAAGTACAATGATGAGCATGCCTAAGTCCATATTCACTCGAATGAAAACTTCAGGGGAGGAGCTTTATTCATTTCTAAGTATATAAAGCCATGACATTGCCCAACCCAATGGAGGTGCTCAGTACTTTTTACTAAATGACAATGTGTATATTGAAATTTTTATTAAGCTCATTCACAAACCCCCCACCCAAGAAAACTTGTATTTGGAAGACTGCAAATAACCTTAATACAATCACTTCAGGTAGGTGAATACTATTTGAAATGTGGAACATCAAGGAAATTTGCAGTCTGAAATGACATGAATTTGGTTGTAACCCTGTTAGGATTGATCTCTGTCCTGTATGCCATCTTAAGCTGGGATGAGCTGAATTTCTTACCATTTGGTCTCTTTCTGTACACTGTCGTTTAAATTTAGCCGTGTGTGTCTATGGCCGTGTATGTGTGTGTGTGTGTGTGTGTGTGTGTGTGTGTGCACTTTACATGACGTTGCAAACTGGTAACGCTTTTGGTTAACCGCAAAAATGGAACCCTGCATTTTGCATAATTGAATTTTTACTCTTGCCTGTGTGTTAAGGCCGAGTTTTACTGTGTAATATTTGGGCAGTGTCAGAAACGGTTAACTAACGAAAACTACTTTCTTAATAAATGTCAAAATTATAATACTTGCTTTTAGTCTCCATCTTTCCATCAAAGCCCTTCGGTCTGATTGATTTCTAAGAATTACAGCCTTTATCCCATTCACACCTCTTTAGGCAGGATTGTGATGAGTTTGGAGGACATTCATTTTGTCAGGTTTCCCATCCGCATACTTCTCCCGCTCACACAAAGAAAAGAAAAATATTGAATTTTTGAAACACTTATAAGCATGTTGGTTATGAGGACATCTATGATTGCCTTTTATTTGGTGGTCTCTGTGTCCAAGCACAATGCATTTCGTTGGTGGAAGTGAAAAGTATGAGCTTGTTAGAGAAGAGATAGTCATACAATATATGCTGAAGTGTCAAATGTACATGCCCATCTGGAAGTCGAAATCATTAGATAAAATGGTGAGAAAGGATGTGTACAATGAGGTAAGTTTTAAAAAACTAAATTATAGGAGTTTTGATAAATTTCTCCATGTTCCTGGAATTTGAAACTCCAGAAAGTATGGCATAGATCTAAAATGGCAGAAAAGGATTATACATACCGTTTGGTGAAAATGTGAATTGAACCTTAATAATATCCGGTTAATTTAAGTCTGTACACATGTACAGGTGTGGGCAAAAGTGGGTTACAGTTCTGAGTAAACAAAACAGAGTTTATTCTTGTACTACTTATTCCTTGTGTTATTTTCCATACGAAAAACTGGAAACGCACTTTTGCCCACCCCTGTATGTTCAAACACATGCTTCATAGATAATGTATGTAGATTATGTAGATTACTGACAATGTAGATTACTCACCATAGTGTATACAGTGGTTTTCTCTGGCAAACAAAATGTTGGCTTAATTTTTTCTTTTTTGTAGTTCATTTAAAAATTGGCGTCCTGGCTGGTGTAGCTCAGTGGGTTGAGTGCGGGCTGCCAAACCAAAGGGTCACTGGTTCGATTCCCAGTCAGTGCACATGTCTGGATTGCGGGCCAGGTCCCCAGTGGGGCCATGTGAGAGGCACCCACACATTGATGTTTCTCTTCCTCTCTTACTCCCTTCCCTTTCTAAAAATAAATAAAATCTTTTTTAAATATTGGCAATATTGACCAATTTTAACAAAGTAATAAACACTGAGATAGTAACCCTTATAATTAAGAACTCATACTGTGATTTCTCTGTTATCCAAATTTGTCCCAGATGTAACATTCCTCTTTTGAGAGGCCACAATGAGGAAGCATAGCTTTATAATTATGCATCGGGAAACAGTTTGGCTTCAGAGTAATAGATAAACATCAAGAATGTGTGTAATGCATGTCAGCTAAGAAGAACTGGTCTGGGAACGCTTAGATCTTTTATTTGATTAGCCATTCATGTAAGGATAAAGAAATTGCATGACTTCATTTTTCCATCAAACCATATTTCATAGGCATATAAATGTCAAGTTTATTTGCAATAGGCAATTTAAACAGACTATTGATAACATAGAATTCATATTAACGGGTCCTGATTATCCAAAACACCAAAGTCACCTGGCAGGAAGCACTACCATGCAGCACATTCTGGAAATTCGTCTAGGCAATTGTTAGTTAGTTAAAGAGCCAAGCAAGAGGCAACAAGCATTTATTTGAGATCACAGAATTGTAATACTGGAAGCACTGTTCAGGCAGAAACTCTAATAGTGTTTCTAAATATTATGGGGTGAAGGCAGCCCTGGCTGGTGTGGCTCAGTGGATTCAGCACTGGTTGGTTCGATGCCCAGTCTAGGGCACATGCCTGGGTTGCAGGCCAAGTCCCCAGTGGGAGGTGGGGTGGTGGGCGGGGGGGGGGGGGCCGGGTGTGAGAAGCACACACATTGATGTTTCTCTCCCTCTCTTCCCCCCTTTCTCAAAATAAATAATTAAAATCTTTTTAAAACAATAAGTATTATGGGGTGAAGGCAGAGGAGTTTTTATGAGAAAGGGAGGGGAAATAATCACATGAATAGAAAAAATTCTATTGGTGATAATAAGCTGTTATTCTACAGCTACATATGCTACTGACTGTAAAGAATGTCCATGATTATGTCACTGTGATCAGGAGGTCTGCTTTCCTGTTGGCTTCATTGAAAGTTGTTTGGAAGACAATGTTGGTTTGGCCCAGTCCAAAGGTTATTTTTGCCCAAGTCAGACATTCCAAAGGTTCAACGATCAAGATGTGCAAAGGCAGTTCCTCTGGAATGGTAGCTTCAACACCATTTTGAAGTGGCTCTGTTTGTGCCATTTTGTCACAAGCTCCACGTGGTCAAAGAAACTTCTGCACCAGGCAAGTGCGTGAGTGGTGCTCGGTCTGCCAGAGCTCTACTTTTTTTGGAGACATTTCTGCTTCAAAATGACCTGCCTGTGGATTATTTTCCCTTTGGGATTCTGGGGATTTTAATCCAAGTACTCAGTACAGGAAATACCTTATTGAACAAAAATGGGGGTTTGGCTGCCTCCCTTCACAAAAGGCAAATGCTAGTGGTAGAGGCTAGTGAGAAAGGAAAGAGGTTTTTGTTTGGATGCTGAACGGAGAATGGGGGACTCCCCATCTTAAACCTCATGTGTTCTACACAACCCAGCTGCCCTCAGCAAAACCAAAAAGAAAAAAGTCAGTGCCTAGAGTTCCTGCTCCATTTTATTTTATTTTTTTAAATAAAAGATTTCTTTATTTTTAGAGCAAGGGGAAAGGAAGGAGAAAGAGGGGAAGCAAAACATTCATTGATCGGTTGCTTCCTGTAGACACCATGACCAGGGGCCAAACCCATACCCTGACATGTGCCCTGCCCAGGAATCAAACTGCCAACCTTTACTTTGTGGGATGACACCCAATCAACTGAGCTACACTGGTGAGGACTCCTGCTCCTTTTAAAAGTACCATCCTTTGGAGCCCAAGATGGCTGCTGAGCAGTCATCCAGGTAGCGTAGCTTATTCCCAACTACTATCCATCTTCAGGCTCCCTCCTGGAGGTTGCATGTGGAGCCAGCACAGCCACGGCCAGGTGGCTGCTAGAGCCACAAAGTCCCATGCTCCCAGGCCAGAGAGCGTGCAATGGCACTGGTGAATGTTTCAACGGGTCAGTAAAAGAGAGAGACTCCTTCCTGGAGGCCATAAGCCACATGATTGCTAAGGCCAGTGCACCACCTGAGTGCAGATCTCAAGCAGTGAACGATGAGGAAAAGAACATTTCTGTGTTCTCCTGGGACTATATTTGGCTGGGGGGTGGGGGCGGTGCAGACTAGGTGCTTCCTCAGAATGACCAATTAACTTCCCAAGCTTTCATGCTCTTTAGTTGTGTCCACCTCCCAACCAATCTCTTCTTTCTCTAGGCTCGACTGACAGGACTCTTTGGTCCAGCACCTCCTCCTGCCTCCATTCTGGCCTCTATGGCACATGTGTCTGCCTTCCCCTGGTTCCACTCCCTAATCTGGTACTGGAAGGGGGTAGGAGGGCTTTTTCCTCCATCCAGTTATCTTGCTAGCCTTGCTTATGCTCCGTGTCAGAACCTCCCCCTGCACCATCTTGGCTGGGTGTGGGAGACTCCTATGATGCTTTGTGATTTCCGTGCCTCCCATGCCCTAGTTTTGCATGCAGTGAGTTGCTTGCACTAGGGGCCCACTTGCAGAGGGCTACCAAACCAAAGGCCTGAGTAAAAGGACCCTGAGAAACTTGCACAGTCTCTCAAGAAGTGCTGAGTATGGCTACAGCAGGAGTGGCAGGGCATCCGCAGCCAGGAGCAGGACCTCTGCACCACTGGGGGTGGAGCATCCACAAGTCATTGCTTGGTTAGCTGGTCAACAGGCCTCATGGTCCCATGGAAGTACAACATGGTGCTGCCCTGTGAAACTCAATGTCCTTGCCACACCCCATGGCTGTTTGCAAATGCATTCTTTGCTGCATGCTGTTGCCCTCAGTACTAAAACCTGTGACCTTTGTCCCCAAGGAGTGTGGCTCAGTGCACAAGCGGTTCCCAGGTCCCTTTCCCATGGTCTAGTTCTATCTTCTCTGTGGCTTCTTCTGTTCTCTGCTCTAAACCCACCCCCAGTGCTCTGGGCAGGCTGTCTATAAGTATCAAATTCACAGTTCCACCCTGGCTGGTGTGGCACAGTGGATTGAGCACCAGCCTGTGAACTGAGAGGTCGCTGGTTCAATTCCCAGTCAGGGCACATGCCTGGGTTGGGGGCCAGGTCCCCATTTGGGGGCATGTGAGAGGAAACCATTCAGTGTATCTCTCACACACTGATGTTTCTATTCCTCCTTTCTCTCTCCCTTCCTCTCTGAAAGTAAATTTAAGAAATCCACATTTCTGACTTCTGGCCAAGATGGAGGCATAGGTAGGTACACTTTGCCTCCTCGCACAACCAAAAGAAGGACAACAACAAATTTAAAACCAAAAAATAACCAGAGCTGCCCGAAAATTGTACTGTGTAGAAGTCCAACAACCAAGGAGTTAAAGAAGAAACATTCATTTAGACTGGTAGGAGGGGTGGAGACGGGCAGCTGGGTGGAGAGGACACATGGCAAGACAGTGGCTAACGGACTAGGGCAGGCAAGGTAGCAGCTGGCAGACCGAGAAGTGCCATGTTTGCATTTGGATTAACTGGGAGGAACAACTGGAGATCGAGACAGACCATGCAACCCAGGGCTCCAGTGCAGGAGAAGAAAGCCTCACAGCCTCTGGCTCTAGAAATCTGTGGGGGTTACAGTGGTGGGAGATTCCAGTGGGGGTTCCAGTTTCACAGAATTCATTGGAGAGACCCACAGTATCCTAGAACGTACACAAAACACACCCATCTGGTAATCAGCACCCAATTGACCTGGTAGAAGGACCCAATTTGCTTGTGGGTAGCAGGGGAAGTGACTGAAAGCCTCCAAGAGCCCAGCAAGTGGCATTGTTCCCTCTCTGACCCCTCCCCCACATAACACAGTGCCAGAGCTCAGTGATGTTGGTTGCTATTCCCTGGTGAATACCTAAGCCTCTGCCCCTTAAAATGTAACAGGTAGGCCAAAACAAAGAAATATGGCCCAAATGAAAGAACAGATCAAAGCTCCAAAAGTAGAATTAAGTAATGAAGAGATAGCCAACCTATCACATGCAGAGTTCAAAACACTGGTACTGAGGATGCTCACAGAAATGGTTTAATATAGTTGCAAAATAGAGGAAAAAGTGAAGGCTATACAAAGTGAAATAAAGCAAAATATACAGGGAACCAACAGTGAAGGGAAGGAAACCGGGACTCAAATCAACGATTTGGAGCAGAAGGAAGGAAGAAACATTCAAACAGAACAGAGTGAAAAAACAAAAATTCAAAAAAATTAGGAGAGGCTTAGGAACCTCCGGGACAACTGTAAACATTCCAACATCTGAATCATAGGGGTGCCAGAAGGAGAAGAGGAAGAGCAAGAAATTGAAAACTTACTTGAAAACATAATGAAGGAGAACTTCCCCAATCTGACAAAGGAAATAGACTTCCAAGAAGTCCAGAAAGCTCAGAGAATCCCAAAGAATTTGTACCCAAGGAAGCACACACCAAGGTACATCATAATTACATTACTCAAGATTAAAGAGAAGGAGAGAATCTCAAAAGCAGCAAGAGCAAAGGAGACAGTTACCTACAAAGGAGTTCCCATAAGGCTCTCAGCTGATTTCTCAATTAAACCTTGCAGGCAAGAAGGGACTGGAAAGAAGTATTCCAAGTCATGAAAGGCAGGGACCTACATCCAAGATTACTCTATCCAGCAAAGCTATCATTTAGAATGGAAGGGCAGATAAAGTGCTCCCCAGATAAGGTCAAGTTAAAGGTGTTCCATCTTCACTAAGCCCTTATTATATGAAAAGTTAAAGGGACTTATCTAAGAAAAAATTATCACAACTATGAACAGTAAAATAACAAACTCACAACTGTCAACATTTGAACATAAGAAAAACAAAAACAAACTAAGCAAACAACTAGAACACAAACAGAATCACAGAAATGGAGATCACATGGAGGGTTAGCAGCAGGGTGGGGAGGGGAGAGAATGGTGGAAAAGGTACAGGGAAAAAGAAGCATAAATGGTAGGTACAAAATATTATGGGAAATGGAGAAGCCAAAGGACTTATATGTACCACCCATGGACATGAACTATGGTGGGGGAATGGAATACTGTTGAGCAGGGGCGGGGGAAGGGCAGACGGAAATAAAGGGGAGAAAAAAATAAGACAACTGTAATAGTATAATTAATAAAATATATTTAAATGTATTTATAAATAATTTTAAAATAAGCTCCAGTTCTTTGGAGCTTGTTAGGTCTGCTGTAGGCCCACATGGCTGCTAGACCATCATGGTTGTGTGTGTTTCTGGGAAAGAAAGTCACCACAAGAGTGCAAGAGTGTAGGAGGCAAGCACGGTTCACTGAGCAAGAGAGAGCTTCTTTGTTAAGCTAGGTTATATTACCTTTGGCTTGGGGAGATTCAGCTGCTTCTTCATAATAGTCAACTTCCCAAGCTCTTGCAGGCTTCTGATGGGTCCACACCCTAGCAAATGATCCCTTTCTCAGGTTGGACTGACAGGCCTCTAATGTCAAGCACCTCCACCAGCCTCCCTGCCCCGGCAACAATCCAGTACCAGCGTGGGGAAGGAAAAGGTGTTAACCCCCCTGGAGGAACAATGCTGATATTCCCTGGGTTGTATGAAGTCGTAGCTTCCTGGCTAAGCAAGCCGGCTTATGCTTCCCAGTCCATTAGGCTCAACAATGTCCAATTCCCTTTGCCTCCTCCTTTATTAATATCTAGCTAACTTCCAACACTAACAATTCCTCAGAATGTTTTTTATTTCATTTAAAACCACTATTTTTCATATATTTACTATTTTTTTGTGTGTTTTTTCTATTCAGAGGTGCTTTGCCGAAGATTTGAATTGGTGTCGGTTGTGGTACAGATATTTTCTGTACCACCTATGAAGTAGCATTTTTTTCTCAAAATAATCAGGCCTTTAGATTTACATTTTACTTTACAGGAAATACATAGAATAAAAAATTACTTAATGACAAAAAACAAATGGTGGGAGAAATCCAGAATTTGGGATATTATAACAACTGACCTGATTCCTCAATAGGTCAAAGGTCAGAAGAAAGGAATGAAGGCATAGTATTCAAGAATAAATGCACCTGAGTAGATAAATAAAGTGAATAGACTCTGTATATTGATTTGAACAAACCAGTTATGACAGATTTCTATGTACTGACTTTAGAGCGAGGAAGTGTTAAAGAGAGAGACTTGTTCCACTTATTTATCCATTTATTGGTTGCTTCTTGTATGTGCACTGACTGGTGATTGAACTCACAACCTTTGTGCATCGAGACAACACACCCACTGAGCTACCTGACCAGGGCCAGTATTGGGAAATACTAAGGAATTATTGGTAATTATTTTATTTGGTGTGATAAAGGTATTATGGTTTTGAAAGAAAAAAAAACATTTTTTTATCCTCAAGATTTTATTGTCATATAATAAAACAAAATATGAAGCTTAGAACTGGATTGTTTGGCCCTTTCTCTTATCTTCTTCCAGTTCAAAATGCATGCATCTCTGAGCCTGGCCAGTGTGGTTCAGTTGGTTGGAGCATCATCCTGTAAACAAAGAGTGGAGAGTTTGATCCCTGGTCAGGGCACATATCTAGCTTGCAGTCTAATTCTGGGTCTGGGTGCTTACAATCCCTGGTCCAGACCTGTAGGGGATTCTCTCTTTCTCTTTCCTTGCTTCCCTTCCTCTCTCTCTCAGAGCAATGAAAAAAATTTCCTCTGGTGAGATTAAAAAAAATGCTTGCCTCTCTTAATAGCTAGCATCCTATTAGATCGACAAGTAGGCTCAACACAGTCTCTCCTCAGCACAATCTTCTTTGTAGTTTTTCGTTTTAGCCTTTTTGTGGAAAATCGGCTTAGTCTGCCCCTCATTGCTACTCAGAGAAGAAATGTTTTTTTTTTTAAAGGTTGTATTTATTATTTATTTTTAGAGAGAGGGGAAGGCAGGGAGGAAGAGAAGGAGAGAAACATCAATGTGTCATTGCCTCTCATGCAACCCCTACTGGGGACCTGGCTCACAACCCTGGCATGTGCCCTGACTGGGAATCGAACCAGTGACCCTTTGTTCGCAAGCTGGCATTCAATCCACCGAGGCACACCAGCCAGGGCTATTTTCTTAAATACCTGCAATGGAGTTAGTTTTGTTTGCCATAACAACTAATATTAAAAATAAAAAACAAAGTTCAAGATATTTCTCTGTTATAGACTAGTCAATGTTTGTATTGCCATTTTAGAAATTCTTAGCATATTGGAATGAAGAATTTCATTCCACAAAACAATGTGAAGAAATCTTAGGTGCCTTGTGAATTACAGGAGGCAAAGGAATTCTATTTATTCCCTCCTCCTTTCCTTCTCCCCTGACTTGCAGAGCTTGGACACCGAAGACTGAGAATTCCTACCTACTTACCTCCCTTCTCAGGATTTTTTTTTGTCCATATCAACATAAGTATTCAGCTGTCATTAGCATGTCTTTACTATTCCAGGTGATTACTGCCCAAGCAAAGAGCTAGATTGTTTATTAGAGGAACATCCACAAACACCCACCAACTCTTCCAAAGAAAGTATCAACAGTTTGCACCTAAAGATCCCTTGCCTAGCCCTGACTGGTATGGTTCAGTGGGTTGGGCGGCCTTCAGCAAAGCAAAAGGTCACAGAGCAAAAGGTCGTAGGTTCAATTCCCAGTCAGGGCACAAGCCTAGGTTGCGGGCCAGGTCCCCATAGGCAGCGTTAGGTAACCCATCCATGCTTCTCTTTAAAAAAATAAAATAAAATAAATTGGCCCTGGCTGGTGTAGCTCGATGGATTGAGTGTGGGCTGCGAACCAGAGGGTTGCCAGTTCGATTCCTGGTCAGGGTACATGCCTGGGTCGCGGGCCAGGTCCCCAGTAGGGGCCAAGTGAGAGGCAACCACACATTGATGTTTCTCTCCCTCTCTTTCTCCCTCCCTTCCCCTCTGTCTAAAAATAACAAAATCTTAAAAATAATAATAAATAAATAAATAATAAAAAATTCCTTGGCTACAAAAATCCTTATTGTTTCTACCAATCCTGGACCAAGCACCATGCCTTTACACAACATGGCCTTGAAGCAATTCTAATCAAGTCCCTCATATTGAAAGACTTGCCTTAAACCGCAGCTACAATTCTCAATAAATTGCAGCCTTGCCTTCCTGGCTCTTACACTTTGCTGTCCAAGTGTCAAGGCCCTGTGGAGGCGCTGCCCTCCCTTACCGCAATAAGCTGTTTTTATTTTACTAACAGGTGCACTGGTGGTACTTGGGGAGCTGGCATTTGAAACAAATTTGAGATCCAGTGTTCTTTTTGTCTGTTGAGGCAGCTCAGATTAAGTCACTCACTTTTACGTTTCCAATATTTACCCTACTCTTTGCTTTCCCTAAAACATTTGCTTTTTTTTTTTTTTTTAAGATTTTATTTTTTCTTTTAGAGAGAGGAAGTGCAGGAGAGAGAGGAAGAGAAACATCAACGTGTGGTTGCCTCTCACACGCCCCCTACTGGGGACCTGGCCTGCAACCCAGGCATGTGCCCTGACCGGGCATCGAACTGGCGACACTTTGGTTTGTAGCCAGTGCTCAATCCACTGAGCCACACCAGCCAGGGCTAAAACATTTGCTTTTAATATTATTTTCATAGTTTAGGCTTCACTTTTCTCATTTACACGGCCACAATTTCAAAAATCCGCAATTATTTTCACATAAGCTTTAAGAAATGAATAAAGCAAAAACGGATATGACAGTTAATAGCTCCAGATAAGTGACTCAATCCAAACCTTCCACCAAAAGGCTAGCCTGCAGGTGGAGAGCCAGTCCTGCGAGCTGCATTCTGGGAAATGAAGTACAGGAGTGCGTGGAATACGAGGCGCGCCCCCTTGGGAATTCTGGGAAGTGTAGTCCAGGAACCGTGTGTAGCCTGAGGCACTTCCGCTCCCGGAAGGCGAGGTCGGGGTTGACAACGCGCGCAGTGAGGTGAGTTAACCTCGCGTCCTGGCGATCTCTGTGAACCTTGTTTGCCTCGGCGTGGAGTGAGCAGTGACTAGGTCCTCCCTCCTGAGCAAGGGAAGCCGCGGCCAGCGGGCAGCGGCAGAGGGCGGACATGGAGACGACGGCGGTGAGCATCCGCTCGGCTGAGCCATCCGAATTGGGGGCGGGCTTGCGTGGTACGTGGAGTTTGAGGGTCTTCAGCGCTCGCCGCTCCCCCAGCCTCCCTGCAGGACCCCCCAGCCAGCTCTGCCTCTTTCTCGCTGTAAAATATCGGACGAGTTCTTTGATCTCTCCTTGCCTCAGTTTCCTCATGGCAGAAAAGGGTTAGTCCTTCCCAATGGTGTTCTTGTGGGAATTAAGTGAAGTTGTATATAAGAAACTTAAAATAGTGCCTGGTGCATTGTGAAGTTTGGGCTGTTCACCATAAATTCCCTTGTGAGACTCAGAGAGGCGCCCTGTTACTTGGAAGCTCGTGCCCGGTTGGGTGGGAGCTCACTGATCACTGCCTAATGTGGGGCTGTTTCTGCACCTGGACTCTTTCGAGCTTCGTATTTGTGGAAGGAGAGTGAACTTCAGCCTGGGTTGTGGAGAAAGTCATCCGTGGCTTTTCCTGGACCAAGAAACGGTCGTGATCTCGGCTTTGCAGAGTGCCTACCTGCACGTATAGTGAGGCCTTTAATAAGTGTGCAATGTTGTATAGTAAGCCACTGTTGGTGATTTAACTGCAATGGGATTTCTTAGGCTTAGGTTTTTATTAGTCATTGTTTACCTTCTTGTCTATGGGAGAAGAAACTTTGTTGAGACTCTTCCAGCTTAATAACATTCGCAACGAATTACACCTGTTAGGGGGAAAAAAAAATCCGTGCAAATTTAACTGTTGTTACCAACAGGGGGAATTTTATCTGTGAGCTAACCAGTCAGAAGTAGATTTTTCTAACGGTAACTCACGGGACAGAACAGTCATCTCTGAATTCTGGGTTTCTTAAAAGTGATTTTTCTGGAAATCGCATTTGCAAGGGCAGTTTTAGGAACCCTAGACTACTGCTTGCCTTTATCTGCAGGATGCAGGGAACGCCGGCATTATTATTATCCCCTTTACAGATGGGTGGAATGAGGTGCAGAGAGATGAATGACTTGCTGAAGGTTTCCATTGCTGAGGAGTAGAAAGTAATAAGTAGAAATGGCAGAATTTGAACCCAGGCATTTGGGGCCCATTAAGGTTATACTGCCTGCCTGTGTGCATCTCATTTCCTCCAATTCCCAGGCTCAGGAATACTCTGGAAGCTACAGGAGGCACTCAGGTTAGGGCTGTTTTAACCCTTTCGGTAAGAGCGCTCTTTCCGCCACGACACTCCCGCTGTAGGAGGTGAGCCATTGTGAGCCATTGTATGGGCGCCGGATATATCCGGCGCTCGTCCACACAGGTCATCAGATGGGCGCCGGATCCAGCACCCTTACCGAAAGGGTTTTAAGGAATGTTCGTGAACAGTGGCGGCTGGCCGGGGGCACAGAGGAAGCTTGAGTCCAGTCCCTGTTCTCACTAAGCTTTGTTGCCACTGCTTCTGCCTAGAGAAAGGGGCACCTTTGTGCTCCCATGAAGTGCCAAGTGGACTAACAGCATCCCTAGCATCTCTCTCATGATGGCTTTCCCTTCCCAGTTCTGCATCCAGAACTCTTCCCTTCCCCAAAACGAAGAGGAGAAAAATGACCAAGTTCCAGGTAAGTTGAGGGTATGCGTTTCTGTTTCTTAAAATGACATCTCATTCCACAAAGTTTGGACACATATTTCTCCTGCTTGTAAAGGGTAACAGGGAACCAAAGGCACCTGAAATATTGTTATGCCAGGCTCTTGCTTTTTGCTTATTTCCAAATAATAGTGTGAAAATTAATAGATATTTTGAAAAAGGTTTTACTTAATTTTAGACAGAAGAGAAGGGAGGGAGAATCAGAGGGAGAGAAACATCAGTGTGTAGTTGCCTCTCACACGCCCCCTACTGGGGACCCAGCCCGCAACCCAGACATGTGCCCTGACTGGGAATCGAACTAGCGACTCTTTGGTTCGCAGGCCGGTGCGCAATCCAGTGAGCCACACCAGCCAGGGTGTGTTGCCACCCTTCAAGGCCCGGCAGGTTCATGGTATTCATGCAGACGGAAGAATATTCACAGAGCCTTTGGGATGTCTGGCATGCCTTTATTCATGGGTGGGCGAGCCACGCACGCTGCAACCTGCATGTCTATCTGCATGGCTCATGTCATGGCCCCCTGTTCCCCAGTGTGGCACCCATCGTGGCACCTGTCTGCTTGCGTGTCTCATTCTCATCACCCCAGCGGGGAGTCCCTACCTGTTTAAGTGCTAGAGGGGAACAAAGCCAGCAAGATGCCAGAACATCACAGAACATGACATAATTCTGCGCATGCGAGCCCACTTCATGTTGTGGGAACAGTTTATCAGACCCAGTCTCAAGGCTACGAGAACACTGGTTATCAGGCCCCTCCAAGGCTGTGGGAACACTGCTGCCCTCAGCTACCCAGACACTGGAGTGGAAAAGCCAGACTGCCTCCACTTAGCCTACACAGGGAAACAGACATTTTTTTTAAAAATTAAAAAGAACTCCCACTTTTTAAACATGTTTACAAATTTGCTGTTTATTTTCCCACATTCCTTTTCATTGGCATTTACACATGTATGTCTGTGATCACAGCTTAGCCATTTTGGGTTTTTAAAGTTTAATTTTATATCACCTGGGACTTTGGCCACATCATTTTCCACAGTTCACCTAATATTCCCCCCCCCCCTTTTATGTAGTTTATGAATTTTACCATTTTAAAGATGTTTGCAAAGGCAGTTTTTCCACCTATAACCTTTCTTCCCAAACAGGAGTTCTGAGAATTCTCCCATTTTTTTGTCTCTTCGAAGTTCTAGGGACTTAGTTTCCTGCTGCACGGAGCCTCACGTTTTGTGGAGTGTGTAAAGCATGGCTGCTTGTGAGGGGGGCCAGCTGATAACTGAACTCAGAGAAAAGAATTTTAGTTGTTTTCAAACAAGAAGAACAAGACTCTGGCTTTAACCCTTTTGGTACATCTGATGACCTGTGTGGACGAGCGCCGGATATATCCGGCACCCATCTGTATATAATTTTTATAAATTTTACTTATATAATTGATAGAATTTTATATAACTATCTCTTAATATTAAAGTTACAAACAACACTTGGAAAAAAGCATTGTTTTATTAAGCATAGATCTTACATAAGGTTAGGAAAGTCTTCACACAAAGGAGGACTGACCATGTGCTATGTGTGCACGTTTTCGGCGCAGCACCTTGTACAGCGGGAGTGTCGGGGCGGAAAGAGCGCTCGTACCGAAAGGGTTAATACCTTCAAGTACCCTATGATGCACTGTTACACCGACGGGGAAATGGAGGTGTTGGCAGTGAGGTGATGTGTTCAAGAAAGCTTGTAAGGGACAGAGCCTTAGAGTGTGAACTGAGGCAGTGAGACTCCAGAGCCTGTGCTCTTAACCTCCACGCGGAGAGCTCCTGCATCTGAGATACAGCACATGCCCGAGAACAGAATGACTTCCCTGCCTGCTCCGGAGAGGTCTCGAAGGCAAACACTGTTAGACTGGCAAACATTGACGGAATAGTGGGACTACCCAGGAAAGGGAGGAGAGAGCCACCATTTGATACTGTTGAATCTAAATTAACTCAGTTTCTTACAGTATCTGGTTCTGTGAGTGCAATTGTGAAATGTGTGTGCCATGATTTGACAGTGACTGTTCTAGAAGCTTTATTTAACTATGTAAAGGGTGTCATGTTAAATGTACACAGATTTTTTGTTTTCAAACAGTTTTATAATTTTAAAAAAGATTTTGTTTATTTTTAGAGGGGAGGAGAGGGAGAGAGGGAGAGAAACATCAGTGTGTGGTTGCCTCTCGCACGTCCCCTACTGGGGACCTGGCCCACAACCCAGGCCTGTGCCCTGACTGGGAATTGAACTGGTGACCCTTTGGTTCGCAGGCTGGCACTCAATCTACTGAGCCACACCAGCCAGGGCCACAGATTTTTTTTAAAGTTTCTCTTTATCCCTTCCTTCCCCTCTGTTTTGGTGTGACTGTAGAAGGGGAAGAGGACAAACTCTACCAAAAGGAAATGTTCAGGCCCATTAGTCCAGGACAGCTCGCTCCCTGTCTCCACCCTCTCAGTGCTATTCTCTGCCCAGTTGTGAGGCTGGGGCTGCCTGTGTTTGGTGTTGTAGGAGGCGGTGACGTTCATGGACGTGGCTGTGGTCTTCACCGAGGAGGAGCTGGGGCTGCTGGACCCGTCCCAGAGGAAGCTGTACCGAGATGTGACGCTGGAGAACTTCCGGAACCTGGTTTTAGTGGGTGAGGACAGGCGCCCTCCATAACGTGGCTTCAGCCTGTCGCGCAGGGTTTCTCTGTCTCGGCACTGTTGACATTTTGGGCCAGATAATTGTATGTTGTGGAGGCTGTTCTGTGCGTTTTAGGGTGTTTGGTAGCATCCCTGACCTCTGCCCACTACTTCAAGGCTTCAGGACCCCTTAGAGGCCAGAGTTTTCCAGTGTGTTTGCAAGTAGAGACAAGATGTTTCTAGTCGTTGTTCCAAGGTAAACATTTGACTTATAAATTAACTGTAAATGAACAGTTGGGCTTGGCTGTACCTCGTTCCTTATTTCAAATGTCTTCTTTTAAACTTGTGTGGGTCATGATCCATCGTTGGGTCACGAAGCTGATTTAGTAAGTTGCATCAAAATGTTTGACAAGCACTGCTTTGGGGAAGGGGCAGAGCCTTACATCGTGGGATTGGAACCCAAGTTTTATAGTATTTTGACCTTTAATGTTTTACTTTAATCTTGTTTTTTCACAGGGCATCAGTCCTGTAAACCAGATGTGATATCCCAGTTGGAGAGAGAGGAAAAGCTTTGGATGATGGAGATCCAAACTCAAAAGGGTGGATATTCCACAGAGAGCTGTGCAGTGGGAGTCCCTGATGGTAACAGCCCATCATTCTCTCTGTTCTGGGGGATCTGCTCTCCACATAGCAATCCCAGAGACCCTTGGGCATCATCTGTCACATCATGCCACTCCTCTGCTTCATACCCTCCACTGACTTTCCATTTCACTCAAAATAAAAACCAAAGTGTTTAAGGGGCCTGGAAGGCCCAGTAGTGTTTGCTTGTTCCCCAGGCTTTACCGTTCTGCATCTTTCTCCTGTCATTTCCCTCCTTTCGATGCTGCCGGCCTTACCTATTTCTAATGTAGGACGGTTATGTTTTTGCATCAGAATCTTTTCTCTGGCTGGAATGCTGCTTTCCCATAAACCTTCAAATATGCTTTCTTATTCATTCATATCTCTGCACAGAAGTCATGTCATCCAAGTCCCGTGAGTATTCTATTTAAAGTACTGTTTTCCTCTCTCCACATCCTTTAAAAAAAATTTTTTTTTTAATTTTACTGATTTTAGAGAGAAAGAGGAAGGTAGGAGGGGGAAAGAGAGAGAGACAGACATTGATTTGTTGTTCTACTTATTTATGCATTCACTGGTTGCTTCTTGTATGTGCCCTGACCTGAGATGGAATCCTCAACCTTGGAGACCTTTTGCTTTGTGGAACAATGCCCAACCAAGTGAGCCACACCAGTCATGGCCAGCCAGGGCTATTTTTAATTTTTGAGGAACCCCCACACCATTTTCCACAGTAGGAGTACCATTTACATTCCCACCAGCAATGCATAAGGGTTCCAATTCGCTGTGTCCTCGCCAGTACCTGGGCTTTTTTCCTTTTTTTTTTTAAATAATAGTCACCAGAGCCCTGGCTGAATTGCTCAATTGATTAGAGCATTGTCTCAATACACCAAGATCACAGCTTTGATCCCCGGTCAGTGCATATACAAGAATCAACCAATGAATGCATAAATAAGTGGAACAGCAAATCAGTGTTTTTCTTGCTCTCTTCTTCTCTAAAATCAATAAAAAAATAGCTATCCCAGTGGGTGTGAAGTGGTATCTTACTGTTTTGATTTGCATTTCTGTAATGATTAGTGATGTTGAAATCTTTTCATGTGCCTATTGGTCATTTGTATATATTTGGGGAAATGTCTCATTAAGTTTTGTGCTCATTTTTTTAACTTTTATTTTTCAATTACAATTTACATTCAGTATTACTTTGTATATTAGTTTGAGGTGTACAGCTTAGTGGTTAGATAGTCATACATTTCCCAAAGAATTCTGCTGACATCTTTTGCCCATATTTGAATCAGGGAGTTTGTTTTTGAATTTGCTTGTTGGTTGTGGTTTTTGTGTATGTGTGTGACTGCATTATCTTCAAGGTTTTCTATAAGTAAGATCATGTCATCTGTGAACGGATATAATTTTACTTTTCCTTTCCACCTTGGATGGATGTCTTTATTTTGTTTTCTTGCCTGATTTCTATGGCTAGCAGTTCTAGTACTGTGTTAAATAGAAGTGACAATGGCAGACATTCTTACCTTGATCCTGATGTTAGAGGGAAAGCTTTCTCCACTGGTGATGTCAGCTGTGCACTTTTCACAGAGAGGTATTATGTTGCAGTTTGTCAAGTGTTTTATAATTTAAGGGTGTTACATTTTATCAAATACTTTTACTGTATCAATTGAGATGACCATGTTCTCCTTTCTTTTGTGGTCTCTATTACACTGTTGTTGGCTTTTCATGTGATGAACCATCTTTGCATTACAGGAATAAATCCCACCTGGTCATCATGTATAATCCTTTTTGCTGTCGAATTGTTTGCTAGTGATTTGTGAAGGATTTTTGCAGTAGGAGTCATCAGGGATATTGGTCTGTGGTTTTCCTATAGTGGCTTTGTCTGGCTTTGGAGTTAGGGTAATGCTAGCCTCATAGAATTAATTTGTAAATGTTCCTTTTGTGATAATAATTCTTTAAATAGTTGGTAGAATTTTCCAGTGAAGCCATCTGGTCTTGGGCTTTGTTGGCAGGTTTTTGATTACTGTTTCAAACCTCTTTACTAGTTAGAGGTATGTTTAAATTTCTATTCATGATTCAGTTTTGAATACATGACTTTGTATATATCTAGAAATTTATCCATTTCATATTAGGTTGTTTAATATTTAACATACGTTTCCTAGTATTTTCTTATAAACCCTTTTATTTCTGTAGAATCAGTTATAATTCCCCTCTTTTCTGAATTTGGCAAAATTCATTAATGAAGCTATGTGTGCTAATGGTCCCCTGGACTTTTTTCGCTGTTGAGTAGTTTTTAATTATTGATTCAGTCTCCTTAGTAGTTGTAGATCTGTTCAGATTTTTTTTTCATGATTCAGTCTTGGTAGGTGTTATGTTTCTAGGAATTAATACATTTCACCTAGCTTCTCCAATTTGTTGGTGTACAAATATTCATAGTACTTTTTTACAGTCCTTTGTATTTTTGTAAGGTCAGTGGTAATGTCCCACCTTCATTTCTGATTCTAATTATTTTGGTTCTATTTGTTTGTTTAAGTAGGTAAAGGTTTATCAGTTTTGATCTTTCTGAAGAACCAAGGCTTGTTTTTGTTGATTTTTCTGTATTGTTTTTCTATCCTCTGTTTCGTTTCTCTCTGCTCTGATCTTTATTTCCTTCCTTCTCTTAGCTTGGAGTTTAGTTTATTTTTTTCTAGTTTTTTTTTAACTGAACTTATCAGGACATTGGTTAATAAAAGTATACAGATTTCAGGTATACAATTCTATAATATGTCATCTATATATTGTATTGTGTGTTCACCATCCTCTTTTTCTAGTTCTTTAAGGTGTAAAGTTAGATTACTGATTTGAGATCTTCTTTCCCAATGTCAGCATTTACAGGCATAAAAATTCCTCTTAGCACTGCGTTCTCTATACCCATAAATTCTGGTGTGCTATGTTTTTGTTTTTATTAGTCTCCAAATATTTTCTAATTTTCCTTGATTTCTTCTATGATCCATCTTATGTTTTATGATCCATTTTATGATCCATTTCCACATATGTAGATTTTCCTTTCGCTATTAATTTCTAATTTTATTCCATTATGATCAGAAAAGATGCTTTGTATGATTTCAGTCTTTTAAAATTTATTAGCAATTGTTTGTGACCTAGTACATGATCTTTCCTGTAGACTGTTCCATGAGCACTTGAGAAAATGTTTATTCTGCTATTTGGTGATGTGTTCTATATGTCTGTTAGGTACACTTCTTCTGTAATGTTCAGGTCCTCTGTATTCTTTTTTTAAAATGTTTTTTATTTATTATTTTTAGAGAAGGGGGAGGGAGAAAGAGGAAGAGAAACATCAATGTGCAAGAGATACATTGATCAGTTGCCTTTTGCACACCCCCAACTGGGAACCTGGCCTGCAAGTCAGGCATATATCCTGACTGGGAATCAAACCAGCGACCTTTTGGTTCACAGGCCGGCACTCGATCCCCTGAGCCACACCAGCCAGGGCCGAGTCGTCTGTATTCTTATTATCTTTCTTCTGTTCATTAATGAAAATGAAGTGTTGAAATTTCCTACAAGTATTATAGAGCTGACTATTTCTTCTTTTAGTTCTGTCCGTGTTTGCCTCTGATGTTTGGTACATAAATGTTTATAATTGATTTTCTTAATTAATGGACCCTTTTGTCACTGTACAATGTCCTTTGTGTCTTGTACTAGTTTTTGACAAGTCTGTTTTATGTTAGTATAGCCACCCCTGCTCTCGTTTGGACAGTTTGCACAGATTGTGTTTACTTTCTACCGCTGCATGTCCTTAGATTTAATGTGAGTCTCTTGTAGACAGCATATAGTGGATCATGTTTCCTTAATCCATTCTGCCATTCTGTCTTTTCTAGGGGAATGTGATCCTTTTTTTCTGTGTCTTATAGCTTTTTTGTCCTTTTTTCCTCTCCCTTGTTTTCCTTCGTGTTT
>VMDR010013913.1:0-24309 GCA_007922815.1 Macrotus californicus | reverse complement strand
TGGCTGGGGTTGGGGGGAGTGATGGGGGGAAAAATGCAAATTATAATTGAACAACAATAAAGTAATTAAAAAAAAAAAAACCTGGTTCTCCAAGTGACTAACTGCATGTCTTTGGGGAAATTGCATAACCACGTGCCTCAGAGCCTCTTCGGCACACTGGGCACATTAATAGTATCTGCAGAGGTTGTGAGGATACAGTTAGCTCACACATGTTAAAGGGGTAGAACAGTGCTTGCTATAATGATTGGCAGTCGTAGCATTCCTATGCTCTTTTGCTAGGAGAATGTCACTCATCCTGGCCAGGTTCATCACAGGGAAAAGAATGACCTTTTACGGGCAAGCAGGTCTAGTCTAAGGATGAAACTCTCAGCAGAGTGCCTGGAAAAGAGTAAGTACTCATGTACAGCTATTATGATTTATACATTCCACAGCGTAAGTTCTTCACCGCAATTTGCCACTTCTTCATACTACATTACTGTGCCTGACATCTCACGCTTCAGAGGTATTATTCATAGTTCACATGTACCCTTCCATACCTTGGAAACAACCGCATAAACTTGTTTCTGTGTGATCTTCACTTTTAACTATGGGTTGAATGTGGCGGGTGTGAATTCTGGCTTCAGCACATAGTAAGTGCATGACTTTAGGAAGGCTGTTTACCTTGTCCAGACCTTAGTTTTCTCATCTGCAAAAATGGGGGTAATACTACCCATCTCATACATGGGTGGTGAGGACAACAGGTAGTCTGGCTTAGATCTCAAGAGTAAGAGATGTTGGACAAATGACACATATTGTACCCTTGGTCACAGATGTCATACACACTTTTCTCAGGTTATCTCCCTCTCCCTTTTTAAACAAAGGGGCCTCAAATTGTTTGCATAGCATTGGGGATCTTGGAGGTATTGAGTCTGGATTCCTGAGGCTACAGGAAATTGGTTTTATTTTCAAATAGAGGATGAAAATGGAAGTCATAAACTGCAGTTGATGAGGTTGGAAATTCTGGGAGCTTTTCTAGAAAAGAATGCCAAAAAGATAGTACACGAGGACTTGGAAAATAGAACAGTGATCCCAAAGAGGCACCAGAGGTTTCCTGAGATCAGATCATACCAAACTCACCGTCTTTGTTGGTCTGCCTATGAATGGGTTATTGCGGGATTGCTAGAGTGTGGATTGCAGTTTGATGTTTACTAGAATCTCCACATGTTCTTGTGAACGAATGACAACACATTGAAGCGCCATGGCTGCGTGGAGTCATCACGGAATGGCTATGCCCTGAGAATGCTGAGTAATGGATCCATGCCAGCCTGGAAAACCAGTCTCTGGGCAGGAGTCCTGGCTTTGGTCTTGTCCAGTTCAACATTTTTATTAATGCTTCATAGGAGAGCATCAATGGCTCTGTAATCAAATCTGAGGATGCCCAAGGCTGAGAGGAAGAACACAGGGATTTCATAATAGAATGGAGAATCACGAAACTATCAATAGACTGGCATGAAGGGAAAAAAATAACAAGTTGAATTGTGCTCGATGTAAATCTAAAACATTGCCTCTAGAGCCCCACACACCACAGTGAGGGGACGTGAGAGGGATGGCTTAGTGGCAGACTCTTGGAAAAGAGACTAAGGTCTTGTGTTCTTTGTAAACAAGCTTAAACTATTGGATCGTATTGAACTGCCAGAATAATGAAACGACACTCTGGATGGCACGTATGGCATTTTTTAAGTAGAATAATCCAGGCACATAGAATATGCTCAGGCAGATACTATTTAAAATAATGCATGATTTAATGTGGGTTTTTTTTCCTCCTGGAACACTATGTTGAGTTACTCATATGTTCATTCAGTACATATTTTTGAAGAAGTATAGCTAGGCCTTGGTAAGTACTGAGTACACGCCCCTCAGGAAAGTAAACAGAGTCTCTGCCGTGGGGGAAGGGAAGCATTTCGTGAGTAGCCAGTGTGTACCAGACACTGTGTTGAAGCTGTAAGATGATTATGGGTCCTGCCTTCAAATTTTTGTTAAAGAAACAGATACGCATGTATAATCACCACGCAGAAATGGCACATCGCCATTACATCTTTAGAAAGAAAAGAGGTTCCAAGGAGGCCCCGTTCACTCATCATAGAGGGGGTTCTGAGACAGAGTTAAAGCAGATGGGACAGAGGTGGGTTGTTTCCTGTGTGTGTGATAAACAGATATTTGTTCATTCCTGGTTCCCATCTTTAAGGATGTGTCCTAAGGCAACTGGAATTGTGGGTCAACCTGAAACCTGTGTCATATACGGTAACAGAAAAGGAACTTGGATTTTTTTTTAACTTGAAGATGATAAATCCTCGGTGTGGGGCCTGCTTAATGAGTGGGGAACATTTGGCCGTATTATTTGGATTTAAGAATGGTCTTGTACTGGGCGGCCATAGAGACGGCTTTAGGATACAGCTGGACGTTTCAAGGTAGTAGGCTCAAGGTCACACAAGGACTGTCTTTCAGACAGCAGTGTATCAGTGGAAGGGTGTATTTGTGAAGTGGGGGGTTCCTTCTCATCCGAGTCACTCAAGTAGAAGCTGGAGAGACCCCTTTAAACATGTGATGAAGACTGACGTATCGGTTTATGTTCTAGACTGAATGGTCTCTGAGGTCAGGAGTAGTCCTGAGATTCTCCTATTTTATAAGCTCCCATATACTGTATTTTAACATTTTTATCATGCATTGCTCTTTCACTTTTTGTGTGTAAATCCTTGCTTACTTAATTACGGACTTCCTGAGAGCCAGAAAAAAGGGCTGGGTGGTATACCAGAAAAATCATGGATTTGAAATTTGTTTCAATACCAAAAAGTCATGTTTATTGTGGGCAAGCTATTCACCTTCTCTACAACTCAATCTCCACATCTATAAAATAAATGTAATAAAGTGTATCCTGTTGTGTTGCTGTAAGGATGGAATACAGTGCATGAGTAAAGCCTCTTGAACAGAGTAAGACACAAATGGATGTGCACTTAATGGTAATTATACATCTTCCATCCTTACGTACTGCTGTCCCTTTGTGCCAGGGATTGAGACATGTACAGTTCAGCTCTATCTCCAAAATACTTGTTGGGTGAAGGCCAAATGCTTAGTGAAGTACTATGGCCCAACAAGTCAGAGAATCAATGGTCCCTGATTCTTTCCCCAAAGGGAGGAATGTTTTGCTCTGTATTCTGGTTTGTTTGTTTGTTTGTTTGTTTTTGTTTGTTTGTTTGTAGCTCTGTCTGCTCCTTCTTTGTGTTTTTCCTTCTCTGGCGTTTAAGTGTTCTTCACTGTGGGTCTGAAGATGCTCCCGTGTAGATCAGTGGATTCTGAGCACCCTCTAGAGATAACAGAGGAATTTGTCCTGAGAGAAGATAGATTTTTCTCATCCTGTAGTCACTGGCACAAGTGACATGTGCCAGGAGCAAGTAAGGGGTGGAGGGAGGGAATGAGCAAGGAAGACTCAACTTTTCCGAATGCACTCCTCTCTGGCCATGCTCCTGTCTGGCTGCCTTCTCTTAAATACCCAATCCCCAGTAGATCTGAATCCCGGGAGCTACCCAGGATTCAGAAAAAGGACTCCCTTCTATTCCTGAACACGGGTAGTTCATTGAGAATTTGTCTAAAGAGACCATAACCGAATCTGTAGTGAAATCTGAACAGGCCAACAGCTCAGGTCTAGCAAGAAACTTACCAAACATGATCCTCTGACCAACCACCCAGGCAACCTGTGCTGCTCAGTCATCAGAAAGGAGGCAAGATCTTATTCAAGCACAATTAACCACAGGAAAAATTTTAATTATAAAGTGTGTCTTCAGCTATTTCATCTCCAGTTCTTTTTCATATCCAACTCCTGTCCCTAGACAAAGTTAAAGAACAACTTTCCTCTTGCAAATATAGCAGCAAAGACAACATGGGCAAGAGGGGACAAGGGTGGGTCGTAATGACGAGGGTGAGACCCATTTCAGGGTTGCTACCCCTTGGACTATGGGCAAAAGTTATTGACAGACTAGCTGAAAAATCGGAACACGTATATCCCTTTCTGAAAGAAAATGATGAAATAGATTTCTTAAAGTCACAGAGTGAGATATTAGGAGATAGAATGAGAACTTCTGACATTCGAGACCATAGGTTTTACAGTCAGGGCCATTAGCTTCAACTCAGATACGCCCATCATTTACACGGACCTATTGAGCAATAAGAATTTTCCGGGATCTGTGATAAGCAGGCCTTAAAACTCTCACACAAGTGTCACAATAATTTTGAAAGATCTACTTTATTATCTCCACTTTACAGAAGAGAAAACTGAGAGCCGTGGCTCACTCCTTGTAAGAGACACAGCCTGGATTTGAACTCATATCTTTCCGATTCTTATCACTTCACCTTAACCACTATGACACATTGAACATACATTGTATTAGGCATTTCAGGCCATGAGCAGAAGTGGGTAACAGAATCCATGCTCTCCAAGAGCATAAAATCCATTTAAGAGATCTCAGCATCTTGAGGAAGGGAGATTAGTTGGAAGCCTGAGTAGGTGGTTTCTGTAGAGGAAGAAGGAGCGGAAAGGGCCAGAGATGAGGCTAATAAACAGTATCCTCAGCCACGAGAAGAAGGAAATCCTGCCATTTGCAACAACAGGAATGGACTTTGACGGCATTAGGCTAAGTGAGATAAGTCAGACAGAGCAAGACAAATGCTGTGTGGTAACACTTGTAGGTAAAATCTGAAAAAGCCAAAGTCATAGAGACGGAGTACAACAGTGGTTACCAGGAGCCTGGGGAGCAGTGAGGAATTGGGAAGACTCTGGCCAAAGGATACCAACGTACAGTTAGAAGATGAATAAGGTCCGTAGACATAATGCGCAGGATTGCAATTATAGTCAACGACACTGTATTATGTACTTCAGAGTTGTTAAGAAACTAGGTCTTAAGTGTCCCCGCCACAGATAAAATGATAATTATGTGATGTGATGGAAGTGCTCACTAATGCCCTGCTGGTAATTGCATTGCAATATGGAAATGTTTTGAATCAATGCACTGTACACCTTAAGCTTAAGCAGTGTTATTTGTCAATTACATCTCAATTTTAAAAACACCCATCAGGAGAGCACGGGAGGTGAGGCAGCTTGTTTCAAACGGCCCCTTCTGCTGAGAGCAGCTAATCTGGGAGGTTACAAAACCCGGGCCTTTAGAATCACCAGCATAGTTAACCCGATGAGAATAAAAAAATCTGGCCCTCCCAAAACAACTTATATGAAATATTTATTTGTTTATTATACATAAAATTTGCCTGAAGAAACACCAGAATGGTACTAAGATCGGGAAGGCTCAAGCACTCCGTATCATAGAAAGAAAGGAAAGCCAGAGAGAGGAGCAAAACATTTGATACAATTTTACTTTTTAAGGCATTTGACGATTTAAATGTGGTGACTGAAGGGTGGAGTGGCTGAGCAGAATCACCCCCAGTATCACAGGGGTGAAGGGACAAAAACTGGGAATTCTTTCTTTCTGCACAAAGGTGGAGAATTCTAGTCAGTACACCAGGCCTTCAAATGGGACTCCTGAAGGTTTACATGCTGGGACTAGGGGTGAGCAAAAAAGAGGCCAACTCTCTTCAACACCAAAGCCAACTTTGAAAAAGTGTAGTAAATTTCTGGATTAAGAGGCCCTTGCTCTGCAGTGTTATGCCAGCGTCAGCCTGTCATAACCAGTGCTGTGGATCCCTGGTGCTTACGGATCGCACAACGCCCTTCAGCAATAACCATCAGGGAACTTTGGAAAAACAAAGATTTATTTCTTTCAGGACCTGGAAATTACATGGCACACCTGGGGCCACAGAGTGAGGTCACAGCTGGAAAATTTAGCAGGCAAAGTAGAAGTTAGAAAAAACAGACTCTATGCTGTGTGTGCGCGCATGTGGGGTGGGGTGGGGAGTGGTGCTGGGGATGGGGAGAGAGAGTGTCCCTCTTCATCCTCCACAAAGTCAGATTTTTTATTTGTCCCACTTCAAGCACATCTCCTTTCCCACCCCTTCATTAAAATTCAGAGAGGACTGCACAGCTGTCTCATATGTTCCTCAGGTGGGATAATTAGTCTTACCTCCCAGGAGAATGATTGCTGAAAATACCTAATTTCAAAACGAGCCTTTCTTCCTTGATGGGTGGACAGCGCCATCTAGTGTTCCAAAAGAGAACCTCCCACAGCTATGATCCTTTCCTTTAATTCCTCAAGATGTCTCTATTGCTCAGTCAATTCCCAGGTGTGCCAATGATACCTGTATTTATTGGCTATGGTTGGTGAAAGCTTCACGGCTCTCAATGATTTTAATTGGAGGGATGGAGAGGTTGTTTATAGGGAGGCCAGAGCAGCATGAGATGGAGCTGGAAAGGTAAGCAGAGGTGGTGAAATGCATGCTAAGTTGAGACCCACGTGGAACTGCTCATTACTTACCCCAGCATCTCAAGCATTTTTGGTTTCTGTGACTTGGTCCACACTCTTTCCTTTTTCCACAGTGCTTTCCCCATCCCCTCTGCCTTGCCAATGCTGACTCCTCTTGGCAGATTCAGCTGCAGCATTGCCTTCTCTATGAAGCCCTTCCTGATCACCGCTCCCTGCTGTTCCTTGATAGAATCAAGTATTTCTCTCCCCCCCACCCTCATGCCCTCTTCCCTTTAATACCTGCTGTAGTCTCAATGTTTATATACGTGTCTTGCATGTAGACTCCAGGGCCTGGAGTCTGACAGACCATGTCTTATTATTCTGTATGTTCCCAAGGTTTAGCAGGCAATCTTGTAATTAATATTACCGGGTCCATGAATGAATGAAAGAACAATTGAGCAAAAGAAAAGCATGTGCGTATCACTTTGAAAAATCAGATAAAAAGCCCTTAGGGAAGAAAAATTCATGCCATTAGGAAAGAGGGAGGAAACCCCGAAACTGTGCGGCGGGAGAGAGATGACAGCTAACCGGGAGTGACGCTGAGTTGTAGGACATCATTTCAGTGGCAGAGAAAGAGCTAATTGTGTAACACTAACATCAATATAATAATGATCGTTATCCTCATCATTCCAGAAGCACAAGATGGTCACCGAATAGCTTATGTTGGGGTTAAAGAGCTGTGAGTAAGATCGCCGAAACCTTAGAGAGGGATCTAACTTTGCATTTCATGGAAATGTAAGATTTCTTGCTTGAAAATGTCTCAGTTAATGCACTTACCAGCCTTCCAAGCTAGAAACCCCTTTCCCTGTTTTGCAACCCATAGCTAATCATCAAGGCCAAGCACTGTCACCCTAGAAATGTCTCTCAAATCCAGCGGCTCCTGTCCACGCACACAGCTGGCGCCCGAGGTAGTCTCATCATTTCTCACGGAGATGATTGACAGTCCCCTTTTTTTATGGCCGGAATTCCCCCCTTTCCAATCTATCATCCACTTCCAGATCACTCTGCTAGAATGATTCTTCTGAAACATAAATGTTATCAGGACACTCCCCAGGTGAATATTCTCACTTGTCTAAGAGATAAAGCCCAGATTCCTTGGTGTGACAAAAAGGGACTTCCACAATCTTCCCTTCACCCACACCTCAGCCTCAGCAGCCGCCACTCTCGGCAGTGCTGGATGTCATCCCGAGCTCAAGGGCTCCCAGAACCAGTCAGGCCCTTTGAAACCTCCAACATTGACTTCTTCATGCCTTTGAACATACTGTTTCCCCTGCTGGGAATATCCTCGAGGCCCTTTCTAAAGAAGACTAAATTACAGCCTTCCAGCCAGATCCAGTTCTGAGAACAGATTTCTCCAAATTCACATAGCGGATGTGGCCTCTTCACAACTGTGTCCCCACCGTGCATTGTGTATGCCCTTATTCACATATTTCTTTCTTTTTTACATTGAATGTATTGAGGTGACATTGGTTAATAATAATACATAGGTTTCAGGTGTATAGTTCTACAATGCACCACCCCAAGCTAAGTCTCCTTCCGTCACCATTTATCCCCTCTTTACCCTAGTCTACCTCCCCCGACCTCTCTTTTCCTTTGGTAATCACCACGCCGTGGTCTGTGTCTATGAGGGTTTTTTTAATCCCTTTACCATTTTCACCCACCACCCTCTCCTGCCCTTGGACAGCGGTGTGTTCTCCATATCTATGAGTCTGTTTCTATTTCGTTTGTTAGCTTATTTAATTCACTAAATTCCATGCATAAGTGAAACTATATAGTACTGTCTTTCTCTGACTGGCTTATTTCACTTATCATAATACTCTCCAGGTCTATCCATGCTGTCGCAAGAGGTAAGATTTCCTTTTTTTTTTTAACAGCTGAGTAGTGTTCCATTCTGTAAAGGTACCATAGCTTTTTTATCCACTCATCTACTGATGGTCACTTGGGAGGCTTCCAAATCTTGGTGATTGTAAATAATGCTGCAATGAACATAGGGGTGAATATATTCTTTCAAATTAGTGTTTTGGGTTCCTTTGGATATATTCCCAGAAGTGGAATTGCTGGTTTATAAGGCATTTCCTTTTTTAATTTGTAGAAGTAAGTCCATACTGCTTTCCACAGTGGCTGCACCAGTCTGCATTCCCACCAACAGTGCACATGGGTTCCCTTTTCTCCACATCCTCAGCAACACTTGTTTGTTGATTTATTGATGACGGCCATTCTGACAGGTGTGAGATGATATCTCATTGTGGTTTTAATTTGTTTTTCTCTGATGATTAGTGACATTGAGCATCTTTTCATATGTCTATTGGCCATTTGTCCTCTTTGGAGAAATTCTATTCAGTTCCTTTCTGATGTTGAATTATGTAAGTTCTTTGTAAATTTTGGACATTAAGTCCCTATCAGATGTGTCATTGGTGAATATGTTCTTTCATCTAGTGGGTTGTCTTTTTATTCTGTTGATGTTTCTTTTGTTTCTTGAACAAAAACTTTTTAGTTTGATGTCTGAGACTTTATTAAATAGACTCTCTTTACCCCATTGTATGTTCTTGCTTCCTTTGTCAAATATTAATTGACCACAAAGGTATGGGTTTATTTTGGGGCTCCCTGTTCTGTTCCATGATCTACATGTCTGCCCTCTCCTCCTGCTCGCCCTCCAGAAAGCTCTGAGTATTCCAAAGCCCTGGAAAGTTGTGACATTCCTGAAGGATAATCTCAGTCCCTCAGAAGCATTCTGAGACCTCTTCATCTCCCTCCTGGACCGTTGTAGGAGCCTCCCCATGGATTCTCCCATCTGCAGATCCTTTCTTCCCAGTGCATCTCATGCTAAGTTCAGATTCCTGAACCAGAACATTCCCAACAGCTCTCCTTTGAGCAGAACTTCTTGAATAACTTCTTGAATATTTCTTCATTTGTCTGAATTTCCAGGCACTGTCACTTACACACACGCCAACAACATTAAATGTCCACTGCACATTCCCTGTCCTTTTTTCTGCGTGTGCCTCCATGAGCACTCTTCTCTTCCCTCTGACCCCTGTATCCTCCCAGACCCAGTTCCCAGATCAGTTTTCAGTCTTCCCTGATCCCAGTGTTTGCAAGTGATTTCTCCCCTCTTCCAAATTCCACAGCACGCTGGCTTCCCCACTCAGGGCTCTTATATCTCCTTACCTTGTTGTCCATACATGCCCTGAGCTCCTTGGGAATGGGGTTCATAATAAATAATAGCTATCATGTATTGGGTGCTCACTCTGTGTCAGGCACTGTATGCATTCAATCATACCCACTTGTTCATGTGATCTTTTTACCAATGTAAGGTGGTAGGTTGTATTAACAACAATTACCCAGCCATGACTATTTCCCAGCATGCCCTCCTCCCAAGTGGGACCAACGGAATCAAAGCAGAAGTGATGGAGGCTACTTTTAGGGAAAGGCATAGAAGAAGTAGGTGTGTCTTCCACCCTCTCTGCCTTTATGTGCTGCCTGGAGGACTCTAAGAAGGACCCCCAAAGTGGAAGACTCCCGAGGCTCTCACCGTACCCGCCAAACAGAAATACCCATGTGGAACTGTCACATACACGAGAAACATGGGTTGAACCACTGAGATCTGAGCGGTTATACAGCAGCTGGCATTATCGTAATTAATTCAAACAGCTAACAAGAGGCAGAACTCAAATTTGCACCCAGGAAAGGACTCTTAGAGGCTACGGTGTTGACTGAGGAATAATGTGAAGATGTGAACCTATGTTTATAAGATCCAAAGCCTGCTCCTTTAATCACTGAAAGTCAATGTTGTCCCATAGTGTTGGCAAAGGTCCACCTTTATACGGATTCCCTGATGTACTTGTAACAGACGGAGACATAAACCTCACCCCAGACTTTATGAATGAAAATCTCTAGTATTTGTGAAACGCTAGAAACTTGCATCGTTAACAACCCCCCAGGAGAAGTGGGTGGGTGCTCAATGCTGAGAAATTCTTCTTTAAGCTGTGCTGTCGCCTTTCAAACAGAACAGGACTTTACACAGAGTGGGGATCCTAAAGCAGCGTGTGAGTCAGTGAAAGGGAACCCAGACCTCCTATGTCTTCTGGATGCCAAGTCCCATGCTGTTTCCCTAATCCCCATTAGACAGCACCCTTCAGGGTTCCTTCTTGGGCTAGGATGGCATTAAATCATTGTCAGAAACAGCCCTCTGCTGTACTTGATTCTGGAGAATCAAGAACACGCATCTTGGTTCCTCCTTTAAGCTGCCAGGACTCAGACACCGTGTCTGCTGGACTTACCTCCCAGCCTGCCCATGGAGCAGGTAATTAGCCTGAAGCTTAGAGCAGCAGTCAAGGTCAACCTCCCCCACTGTCACCAGGCAGTTTGTTCCCAGTCATATCTTTCATAAAGGACCCGGAATCCTCCCCCTCAAATTGCCTTAGTCCTGAGAGGAGGAAAAAACTTTGAGATTACTTTCTAATAAAAGTCCACTATAACCTTCATTTTTGTTGGAGTGTGCTGCAAGGGCTGACCGCAGCTAGGATCATCCAGCTGATGGGGAGTTTGATTCAACCCTGGATTCCACGACTGTGGACTCTGGGGAGAACCGCTAACCTCTTGTAATGGAAGGAGACAAAGAAAGGCCATCTGTGGATTGGTGAGGTCACACACAGCTCAGGCAGCATGGAATTTATTGAGTTTGTTGCCAGCTCAAACCATTTGCTCAAAATGACCCTTTCTCTAGGGAGAAATATTATGGTAACATTATTAGAAGCTCAGAGGTTAGGTTATCAAACAATATTTGTCTGCTGTTTTGTCAGCTTATTTTTTTGTTTTGTTTTAACAGTGGTTCAAAAGATGGAAAAGTCAAGGAGGGAGAAAAAACCATGACAAATAAAAAGGCTAAAGAAAGAAAATCAGGGCCATGGGGAGGCAGCACAGAGAAAAGAAGCAGAGTAAATACAGGGATGGATGAAAGGACTTGGCACAGTGAAAGGGAAAGAAAATTTAGGTCCTGGCTCCCTCCTTTTTCATTTAAAGAGAGCATGGGCCTTCCTGACACACCCCCTCCCTGCCCTCGCCAAATTGTCAGTAACCCTGTTTTTTCTTTCTTCTGAGCCTGAAGCCCTTATTGAGGGAGAATCTTAAAAAGTTTTAAATTGCCTGAACGCGGCGCTGAGGCTCTCCATAGACTACTGTGCATCTGATGCTGCTGAGCAGAGGATGCAGCTACAGAAAAAGAATCAATCTCTCAATCTTGTTCCTTTTAACGGCCCATGCTGGCTGCCCTCCGCCCTCTCCCACTATCTCCTGGAAAATCCTTGCTGCTCGCTCTCTGAGAAATACAACTGCTGTAATCCCTCACTATTTAGGGGACAGAAATTCAGCCTTGCATGGTTAGAGCACAGCTCAGCTCTGATCTGCCCCGTTCTCTCTCTCACTCCCAAAAGAAGGAAATTCTGAAACACTGGAAGGTGATGGGGTACTTCCCATGGGATCCTAGGTTCCCACTCTCACCACACCTTCCTCGCCACACACACCTGGAAGCAGAGGTATAGGACATCTTTCTTCCATTAAGAAACATTAAAATCATAAGGTACATTTATCTTCTGCTCAACACTTTGCCTTTGTTTAAAAAGGGGGAAGAACAAAAAGGAATTAATTGAAAAGGCTATTCCACATATAATTCTGGATGCAAATACTATGCTGTTTACAACTTTAGCAAAGCCAGTTATAAACATCCAGGGGAGATGGCTGTACCATCTCTTCCCTTTACCCTCTTCACTCATTTTTCCCTGCCAGACTTGAGATCCTTCCGCAAGGGGCTACCTGCTGAATAAAGTGTAGGACGTAGTTTCGAAGTCAGATTTTGTGGGGTTTTTTGCATTAAAAAATGTCATTTATAAAAAGGAGGATAACTGGTGTAGTCCCACATGTTTATTTTTGCTTTTTGTTGCCTTGGGTCTTGGTGGTGAGCACAGAAAACCATTGCCAAGACCAACACCAAGGACCTGATTCCTTGTGTTTTCTTCTAGGGTTTTTATAGTTGCAGGTCTCACATTCAAGTTTTTCATCCATTTTGAGTTGATCTTTTTGTTTGTGGTGTCAGATAGGGGTCCAGTTTCATTTTTTTTTTTGCATGAAAATATCCAGTTTCCTCAACATCATTTACTGAAGAGACTATCCTTTCCTCATGAGGTGTTCTTGGTACTTTTGTCATAAATGAATTGACCATATACACAGGCATGTGTTTATTTCTGGGTTCTTTATTCTGTTCCATGGATCTATATCTGTTTTTATGCCAGTAACACACTGTTTTGGCTACTATAGCTCTATAATAAAGTTTGAAATCAGAAAGTGTGATGACTCTGGTTTTGTTCTCCTTTCTCAAGGACTCCTTCGGTTATTCAGGGTCTTTTGTGACGTCATACAAATTTTAAGATTGCATTTTCTATTTCTATGAAAAATGCCACTGGAATTTGGAAAGAGATTGTATTGAATCTGTAGATCGTTTTGGGTAGTAGAGACTTTTGAGTGACAGTTGTGGTCTTTTTCCCCACAGGAGGCAAAATGACTTCTACTGGAATTTCCAGAACAATTCACAGATGCTCATGCGACCCAGCCATGGGTCGGCATCCTATATGACCACCATTTCAACACTCTGCAATAGCCTAGCATAGTGGGTGCTCAAAAAGCTGTTGAAATAATGAATAACTGAATAACTTCCCTATGTGTGTAATCAGTATAGCTTCCTCCCTTAGTCAAACTTGCCTAAAATTTATTTATTCATATATTACCTTCGTGACTTTTTCTATACCCATGATCTGCCAGTACTGTAACATTCCTGGTATTCTTTAAATTGACTCATTTTTTTCCTTAAGTGTTTTGAGCAAAAATCCTAGTTTAAAGGGGTGCTTTGTATTCTAAATAAAAAATGATATCTCAGTATTTTTGTACTACAGTAAAATATCCAACCCTCACACCACCAAAAACCATGTCCTGTGTTAACTATTGTGCGAATGTCACATTCAGGAAGCATTGCTCTGGGTTCTGGGGTCCACTATGACCTGAATTGAGATCCAACCAGCTCCCTGGAGCCAGCTGAATGATACATCTGACCCCAACCTGCAGGCCTTGTCAAAGGCAGTACAGATGTGACACTAAGCAACAGGACAGGAGAGCTGCTATCTGGAAGAATCAGGAAAGATAGGCCACAGGCTCACAGGCTGTCAACCCCTATCAGAACAAGACAGAGCCCAGACTGCCAGCCAGAGGAGATGAATCAGAATAATGGTTCAGAGTTGTTTGTTTAGAGGAGAAGGGGGAAAAACATCTTTTTTCTTTTTACAGGACATGTTTAGGTGAACATGGGCCCTGTTGTGTGGGCAAGCACCTGTTAGGTCTCTTCCTAGAAACTTGGATAATTCCATACTCTACACTTCCCAACAAAGTCCCCTTGGCATGGGTTGTCAGGGCTGTGAAATGGCTCATTGAGAAAGTGTCTACTCAGCCTCCTGGCAGAAGACCCTGATTTCCTGCATCTGTTTGGTTGTCAGGGAAGAGGTGTCCATGGGTGGTATAACCCCAGGCATGATAGACACCTGCCAGCAGAGGCAGCCACGAGGGACTTGCTTAGCAAAGCCATGGAGGTTGCTGTGGGCCCAAGAGCAGGGCTGGAGGAAGCCTCCACCCTCCTGGTCCTCATTCCAGGGTGCCTTGGGAGGACCTTAGTCCACGAAGGATCACGAAGGAGCAGAAAATGATTGATAATGGAGCATCTGCAATATGCTAGGTACTGGCTGGCTATTTTAAGGAAAGTCACTTTATGTCCATCTTTTACAAAATTTTTGAGTAAGTCTTTAGTTTTAAATAATCAAATAATATAAGTACTCATTCTGCAGCCTGCTGGAAGCCCAGGGTATTTCCAAGGCATTTCTCCCAAAGACTGCTTGCCACTTCTGCCTCTGGCCTACTTTCTAAACCTAAGTCCGTTCACATTAGATGCTTCAAAATCATGTCTCCATGGCGCCACCAGCCTTTTGGGGCCACTTCTCACATTGCCACGTACAACTCAACATTAGAGTGGATGCAGGACCCTCCTTGAAGTCCCAACGCACAGCAAACTCAAGGTTACCATGCTGGATGCATTGACTAAAGTTTAAAAATAAAATGAGGACACTACACTGCAACTGGATATCCATTGTCACTGCATCTAGAGCACATCAGCCTTGCTGTTCCCATGACCCATAGCTGCTGACCTCAGGCCATGATGTGGGGCTCATTCATCTACCCAGACTTATAGGGAACCATTCGACCTGGCAATGGCAATTGTAACCTCATAACTAAAAACAAAGGGGGAATTATAGGGAACCTATCCATGTGTGATGTGAACTCGTGGCTCAGCTCTGGTTCTGAAAGCAGACAGATGCGTGTTGGCATGCAGGGAACATCCGTGAATAGGTTTCCCGTGGGGAATTAGGCATGCATTGTCCCTAGGCCGCTTTGAAACTTGTTCTTGCAAAAACTCCCTCATCTGGGATGGAGACAGCAGAAGTTTACTGTGACTTGTGCTAGACTTCCCAAGCATGAATATAAACAGCTCAGCCTTCTCTCCTTTACATTTGTAAATGACCTTTCTCTTTGAAGTAATTGGCAACATTCTTTCCTTTGTTATCTGTAAAAGGCATCCATCCAAAGCGAACCTGTGCATAATTAATGAGAACCATCCTGGATATAATGTACCTAGAGTGTCAATAAAAGCCTGTCCAGGCAAGGGGTACTGCCCCTCTCTTTATCATTTAGAGATCGGCCACACATCCCTTCTCTCCACCGGATTTCACTAGTCCGCGTGGATTTGTTCATCACTTGTCCAGGGATATAGGACAAACATTCCACATCGACACGTGGTCCTGCCGGATGGGACCACAACACAGACTAGAATCCTCTTTTTAAAGCCCTGTCATTACAATTCCAGCCCCCTCTTCTTTATTTGGGCCTCATAAGAGGAAGCAAAGCATTTTTAAAAGCAAGTCACTGGAGTGGGGGGAAAATGCAGACAACTGTAATTGAACAACAATAAAGTAATAAAATCTTTAAAAAAAATCAAACAAGTCACTGGAGGTACACTCTCCAGGACAAAGACAGCCTTGTACTTATTAAGCAGAAAATTTGACCGTCCAGTCTCAAGTATATGCATTTGAAGCTTGCCATTTGTCCTTACCTCTGAGTGACTTATTTATTGACTGACTGATTGATTGATTGATCACGCCTAATATAATACCTACTGAGTGCCAGACACTGTGCTGTTCAAATATTAGCTCATTTAATCCTTATAACAACTGTATGAGGTATCATCTACTTTTATCCCAATTTGACAGCTGAGGGACAGAGGCACAGAGGACCTGGGTACCTCGCCTAAAGAAACAGCCAGCAAGTCGCAGAGCAGGGTTAAAGGTGGGTGGGTCGTTTGGCTCTGCAGTCAGCGCTTTTCACTACTGGACCACACTTCCAGGCGCTGGTCTCCTTCACAGAGTGGGGGCCATTCCAGCGGCAGGCCCAGGCTTACACAGTGGGGCCTTAGGGGAGAAATGTCGCCAGGTGTATTCCTTCTTTCCACCATCAAGAGCTCAGAAATATCATGGTCTAGACATGAGAGCCCCTCCCCACTTACATTATCAGGGTACCTTGCTAGTTATCATGTTCTTTCCATTTTACAAGTAGGAAAACCAAGGCACAGGAAGTACTAGAGCTTGGATTTGACCCCAAACCTTTCTTGCTACAAAAACCCCCCTGCTCTTTCCCATACACATAGCACCACATCAAGATGGTGCTACCAAAGATAATTTTTAAAATTTGCTTCATTTTAAACCTCTCATCTGCAGCTCTAAGGCTTGAAGAGTAAAGAAGGAGACAGTCTGGGTTTCAAAGGAAAGCCTCCTGCAAAGATGAGTTTCGTGAGTCGTGTGCTTGGAGTCATATGGGCAAGAGCAATTTGTCACAGTTCTACCTAGACATGTAAACCTTTGGGCTGGGTGCATTCCTCTGCAGCTTCCTTGACATGTTTTTTTGCCCCCAGGTTCTGTTGGCCATCAATCATCCATTCGCTCACAGTCAGTGAGGATCTCTCTCAAGTGTATTCTTCTTCCCAAATATGATGATGATGATAAGAAGAAGAATATCAGTATATTCTTTTTTAAAAAACTGTTACCCAAGGATGTATTTTTCTTGATTTTAGAAAGAGAGGAAATTGGGGGGTAGGGGAAGAGAGAGAGAGAGAGAGAGAGAGAGAGAGAAATATCAGTGTGAGAGAGAAACATAGATCAACTGTCTCCCGTATGTGCCCCAGACGGAGACTGAACCCAGAACCTTTTGGTATATGGGATGACGCTCCAACCATCTCAGCCAGCCCATCAGTGCTAACATCAATATATTCTTACTCATTCAATAGGTATTTATTGAGGTGCTCACTAGGGGAGAGGACCCTATCATCAGGATCACTGATTTGAATACTGGCTCCATGACTTCCTAGGTATGTGACCATCAACAAGACATTTAACCTCTCTGAGCCTCAGTTCTTTGTTGTATGGACAAAATGGAATTATATGTGTAATATTTAAAGCAATGCCTGGCACACAGGTAGGAGCTCAATAAATGTTAGTTGTTATAATTTTTATTATCATTTGTCAACCATGGAGATAGGTACCAGCGACACAGATAAAAGATAAGTATAGTGGGGCTGCAACTCAAATTAAATCATTATAAACGGGATGGAAGTGCACCTTTCCATTGACTTCTACAGTGTTAGGCAAACATTGTATGGGACTAAAAATTTACTCAGCACAATTGTGCCTCCACATCAGAGGGATGCTATGGAAGCAACTCTGAGGTTGACTTTGCATATTTTAAAAACATTAGTTCTATCTAAAAATGAAGCATCCATGATATTGAGTGAGACATGATATTGGGTGAGGGCAACTCCTGACAACATGTCAGACTGAGCTCATGTTGCAGGGCTTCCTTAGTGTCACAAATACTGGCCAAATTAAATCTTAAAAAATTAATTCAGTCTTTTAAATATATATACTTTCTCTGTCAGACCAGCCATGTACTTGGTCTTATGCTGAACTCAAAAGGGAGAAAAAGAGATACCCACGCGCTAGAAACAAAATGGGAAATTGAGACAACTGTGTTAAGTAAGAGCTAACTGGTCCACAGAGTGATTAGTCTTATATTACAGGTTTGTGAGCCAGGGATTGGGATTTTTCCAACTACACAATGGCATGAGGCTTTGCTTGGAAGAAAGAGAGAGAAAGAGGGAAACAGACAGAGAGACAATGAGCTTTAACAGAGCCCCTTGTATAAAGCTGGGAGCCTTGAATTCTATTCCATCCATAAAAAGGAGATAAAACTTCATTCATTAGCTCAGGAAGTACCTAAGTAACTGTAGAGAAGAAAACAAAGTCACCATAAAAATAGAAATATAGAGCCTGAAACACGCATGGTAGGTGATCTGAAGTCACATTATAAATGTAACTCAGAAAACCCCAAGTAGGAAATAAAGACAAAAATTTTTTTGGAGTTAGTGTGACTACCAAGAATCTTAGCAGATACAATTTCAAAGCTACTCTGTAAAGATGCTTCTAGACACATATCTTCCATGCACGCCCCCCCCCCCCAAACAACACACACACAAAGCACCACCAGCTAAACACGAGTTCCCATCTAAAATTATAAATTAAATAAAAAATTATCATGACAGAATTCAGCAGGTAATTAAAAGGAGAATTAGCCCTCACCGAAAAAAAAAAAAATGGAAAACAGAAAGCAACTTGAAAGTAATATATAATATGTAAAATAATTAAAGAGACAAAAAGATGAAACAAAACTTACATAAAAAGGAGAATGAACAAAAGAGTATACATAATTAAAAATAATCAAATAAAACTTTGAGGGATAAAAAATACAGTCATTAAAGGACACATGGACAAAGCCAAGGGGAGTAGGATCGAGGCTGGGAGGTAGAGATGACTGGGGTGGGGGAAGTGGTGGGGGGGGGGGACATGGAGACAACTGTACTTGAACAACAACAAAAAAACGTAAAAAATAAAAAACAGTCTAGTCATTAAGACTGAAAACAGGATGGTGGATGTAAATAGAAGATTAGATATAGCTGAAAAGAGAATCCATAAACTGGAAGATAAACCTAAAGAAATGAAGTAAATCCACTGAGCTCCAGAGGTGGGTTTGGCTGGGGTTGGGGGGGAGTGGTCAGGGGTAAATGCAGACAACTGTAATTGAACAACAATAAAATAATTTGAAAAAGAAATAAAGTAAGTGTGTCAAGGAGAAATAAAGTCATGAGATATTTTTACATGGATCATAGAAGAAGAAGGTGCAAGGATACATCTAATATAAATTGAATAAAGAAGGAATATAAAGATTCCAGAAGGACAGGATAGAAAGGATGCGGGAGAGGTAAAACTTGAAGACATAATGACTGAGACTTTTTTTCTGAATTGAACAAAAATGGCTTGAAAAGGAACACTAAGTCCTGAGAAGAATAAATAAAAAACAACTCATACATTGGCACATCATGGCAAACTTCTGGACATCAAAGACCAAAAGAAAGCCTTAAAAGCAAAGAGAGAGGAGTCACCCTCTAAAAGGGTTAGAATTAGATTGACAGCAGAGTTCTCATCAACAACAATACAGACTAGACAACTGTGGAACGGTATCTTCGAAGTTCTTAAGGAAAACAACAGGCATCACAGAATTCAACGCCAGCTCTCTAACGGTCAAGAGCTGTGGTGCATCACCACATTGGTTGGCATCCTAGAGCAGCTAGGTCCAGGGATGAGGCCCATGCCTGGCCCTCATGGGGCAGCAGATTAAATGGACCCTGGAAATTAGAGTGTAAGCCAGTATTTATGGACCTAGAATTTCCCCAAAGAAAATAAAAGCATCTTTTTTTTTTTCTTTCTAGAAAAAGCAAGGAAAGCCATGGCAGATAAGTTTGGGCTCATTTTAGGTTCCGAATCTGTTCCAACCTCCAAGAATGAGTCCCTTCTCAGAGACAGGCTGGGCTCATATTACAGGTAAGGGACTGAACTGGCCTGAGAGGCCCAGAAGGAAGACACACGCAGTTGTCGGGATGAGTCAGGAGAGTGTCAGTTCATAATCATCATAAAGAGTGCATGTATTCTAAAGGGGAAAAGTGGGTGCCATGGCCACCCAGGGAGGAGGCATCTCACTCATCGCCCACAGCTCGGACTTAGCTTGATATTCCAGGCCTTTCCCCTACATGTCTTGTCCTAACTTCTCCAAGATAATCTTTCACTGCCCCCCAAACAAATCCTCCCCTCCGAATGGTCGGACTGTTAACTATTATTTGAAAATAAGCCACATTTTAATAACTACATATTTAGTAAATACTGGTTGTTTGTTGGTTTAGTTGACTGACCAAACAGAAGCAATTCATATGCCCTTATGTCCTGGCATCCTTGCTGTGCTAGTACGCTGCTGATAGATTATACCTGAGATTGTACATAGAAGGAGAAATCTCCATCATACAAGCTATGCACCCTAACCTCCAGGTTGTAACAACTTTCATTAAAGCAGTACAGTAGGGTATAGGAATTTAGATGCAAGCTTTGGAGCCCGGTTTCCTGAGATCTAATTCTGATTCTACCATTAGCTCTGTGACCTGGGATACAGGGAACTGATCTGCTTGGCAAATGTAGCTCAGCTCTGTCTGAAAGCAGACAGGTAGGTGTCAGTACATAGGAGCCAAACCCACGGATCGGTTCTCCTGTGGGGGAATCAGGTCTGCATTGTACCTAGGCTGCTTTGAGGCTTGCTTTTTTGCTAAAACTCCCTCACCCTGAATTGAGGCAGCAAATGTTTACTGCAATCTGTGCTAAACCTCCCAAGGAAGGAGTGTGACCAGTTCAACCACCTTTCCCCTTTGCATTTGCAAATATCCTTCTCTTTGAAGTAATTAGCAACATTCTTTCCTTTGTTATCTATAAAAGGTAACTACCTGAAGCAAACTGGTGCATAGTAAATGAGGACCATCCTCGATGTAATGTGCCCAGAAAAGCAATAAAAGCCTGTCCAGGCAGGGGCCAGGGCCCTCTCTCTCACTTAGAGAGTGGCCGTGCCATCCCTTTTTCTCCATAGGACTTCTGTAGTCCCTGTGAATTTGTTCGTCACAGCCACAGCACACGGACCCCGCTGGACAGAGTCCGCATCTCTTGGGGAAGATATTTAATTTCTTTGTGCCTTAATACTGAACTATAGGATTAAATTAAGACATAGCTCATAGAGTACTTGTGAGAATTTAATGAAGCGAGGTGTATAAAATTGAAATATGCCTGATACGTGGACACACTCAGTGTACGTGAGCATGGATTGCTATTATTTTTATTAACATTTAAATCACACAGAACAAGGAAGAAACCTCGGCTATTCAACTTATATGTGACTGCAGGTAAGAGAAGGACATCTAAGTGAAGATTTGAAGAGGACTATAAAATCTTCCAGTTTTCAGTAAGTCTGCACGGATGCAAAATATTGAGGAACTCCCAAGACTAGACATTATGTGTCCTGATTCTCTGCCCACCGGTCTGTCACTGGTACAGTCCACATCTCCTGGCTCAAAACCAGCACTTTCATCATTCTACTATTTTTTATGACAACAAATGCTACTACTAGTACTTACTCATTACTACATAGCTCCAGGAATATATTAGAATTATTGTAGCCGCTACGACAACCATAACTAATATTGCTGCTGAGCCCTCCTCCCTGCCTCACTCCCAGAAACCATTTATGCACCAACCTAATGCCAGACACTGAAATAATTATCTCTAATTATCACAGAGATGATACTTTATCTCTTCAAGAATCGCCTTTACCTCCCCCTTTTACAGATGAGGAAAATTGTTCAATAACTTGATCACTACTCCAAACCAGTGAGCAAAAAGGACCAGGATTTCAATCCCGATCCCTCTAGCTCCCAAGTCTGTGCCTTTTCCACTTCACCAGACCTGCCTCTTTACCTGAGATGCTTCAGAACACAACAGAGCAGATTTCTACCAGTTACACAGCTATTTCTCTCAGCCTGCAAAACAGATCGTTCCCAGTTGCTCACCCTGACAGCTGGTGCCAGCTTGTCGAAATGCCAGTGACGTTTTCATGATTCAGAAAGAGCCCAGGCCGATAGCTTTTTCTACACCCAGCAGATGCCTCTGTTTCAAGAACTGTAACAGCATCCACATGGAGCACACCCACCGACTTGCAAGGTTTCCCACAAGTCGGTGGGTGTCACCTGGGACCGAGGGCAGGGTGAACGCTGTCATCCTCATCTCAGGGAGAAAGGGAATAAAAACAAATGACCAAGGCAAAACCAGGGGCCCGAAATCTGGCAGCGGATGGCCGGAAGATTAGTTTAAGATAAGGCCTGACTTGACACTTCAGCTTTCTCACTTGGCTCCTCCGTGTCAGCTCTTGGTGTGATTATTTTGATAAAGTGCACACCGCTCAATGATGGCCTCACAGGAGTCTCACGGACAGAAACGCAAAACAGTCAAGGGAAGAAGAAGGCTGTGTGGTGTGGAAGCCACAGATAAATGGGGCCCATTCGCAATGCAGGGTGAAAAACGAGAGAGTGATGGGAGCCGTTTTGCGAGGTGCTTGACTTATGGACTCATAAGTCTTTTAGAACCTGGCGCTCATGCTTCCAAAGGGGGGAGAAAAATGAGAAAGTGACTGCACACCAAATGGAAGCCACCTTCCTGAGAGCAGGAAGCAAGAGCCCACGCTCACGCCTCAACGTGGCATTTCTGGGTACCATTCATCACCTGGGTTGGGGGATTCTTGGGCCTTGCAAACCTCTGCAGAGTGTCAAACATAGGATGTGCCTTCAATTCTGAGTTATTGCAACTCATTCAAATTCTCATTCCTCCAAAGGTTGCTAAACCTTATCAGGAGCTGCTTTTCTAAGGCAGGTCCAGACATCTGAGCATACAAGGGAGCAAGGAAGAATTCTGAGAAGCTCTAGCAAAAGAGAACATCATGAGGGGGTAGGAGTGGTAATTTTCCAGGTAGAGGCAGTACGTCGGGTTGTTAGCGGCCTGTATGATGGTGGTGACGGTGATGGTGATGACGATGACAATACAATAATAGCAGCTACCACTTACAGGCATTTACCCTATGCCAAGCTCATGCTAAGAACCTCATATATGACAGGTATTATATCCCTCCCAGTGTCATAGGTTTTCTCTAGACACTGGGAGGGAGGCAGGGAGGCAAGGAACCTCCTCCTTCAGAGTCCCCCAGAAGGAGCCAACCCTGCTGACACCTTGACCTCTGACCTCTGGTCTCCAGAACTGTGAGAAGATCAATATCCATTGGTTTAAGCCTCCCAAAGTGTGGTGATTTGTTACAATATCCCTAGAAAACTAATGTGGGGTGGAGAAATGAACTCCACCCCTGAAGAGGGTGTAAGTTCACATTGCAGAACAGAAGAACAATGATGGGAGATATTGTTGGGCTCATCTTTGGAAAACATAATCTGTTATTATTGTTCATATCCCCAAATAGTAAGAGCCTCAGTAGCTAAACGCTTGGATTTCCCTAGTATTAGTAATTCATGAGTTCTAGTTCTATTTATGATCCTGTGTGTGTGTGTGTATGTGTGCATATTTCTTGCTGTAAGTCTGCTAATATCCTCTTTGGAAAGTGCTGGGCTGTGAACAAACAAACAACATTTTCCCCAGGGTTAGGGCTACAGCTAACACCTCAACTTGCAAGTTTCACTGTTCTTTCTGTGACACTAAATTTTAAACTTTTTTCTCAGCAGGATGTAAAAGTTGAACTAAAGCTCTGACAATTTCTGAGCTCCCACTGTGACTAGATCAAGGAACCAAAATGAATCACCAAGGTGTTTAATTATGCTGCTGCCACTCCTACCCACCAGGCACCACGGCCAGTCCATCCCAAAGCTAGGAGACCACAGGAACTGGGCATGTGTGACAGCTACCCACGGGTCTGGACCCTTGGAGTGTGTCCTCAGCACTGGAAACACAGATGCTAACACAAGTCTCTTGTGCCTTCTGAGCAAATCTCGGGGAGCTGCTACTCTCCAGATGTTTATCCAGAATCTGAGAATCAAAGCTTAAAGCTTAAAGACCATTGAGTCACCAACATCCCTTTATCCCGTGAGATCGTGGATGTGGACAAATTTTTAAAAGTGTAACAAATACAAGATAGTAGAGACCATCATGGGTGGTTAGAATTAGACCATGACAATCTTCTAGTCCAACTCTTAACAAATCTACCACCTCCCTCCACTCACAGGAAACTTACTACCATACAAACATGTCACAGATTCAGCTACCGGTGGAAGCTTGCTCTCCGTTCAGATCATTTAGTGACAGGCCGAGGAAGCGGGGTGGAAGTCATCCATGAAACAAAAAGAATCCCAAGGCTGTGCCATGCATGGATGTGAGAATTAAATATGCATGATGGGAAGTCCAAGTTGAGAAGCCAAAAGTAACATTAGTCCAAGATGATTGAAATGGCAGGATTCAAGCAGAAATAAATGTAAAATCACCCTGAAGGAACATTTCCACAATACGATGATTATAGTTCTCTTTCCAACCCAGTGCAAAAGGAAATGTGAATAAATCCTGATAAAGTGGAGTTTACTAGGGGAAAAAATTACAAAATTCATGAGCAAATGAATTATCATAATAATAGGAAAATTATCCACCTTCAAAGCTGGAACTAATACAATAGATCTAAAAGAGTTGTATATATACTTAAAGTGAATAAAATAAAAATACTAATAAATGGGAGACTGAATAACTAGGCTGTTTTGAGTTTTTTT
>VMDR010013912.1:0-17105 GCA_007922815.1 Macrotus californicus | reverse complement strand
GTGGAGCCATGCTCTTCCGAGTCCACCACACCCAACCAGGTGGATGCATGCCCCCCACCTGACCCAAACTACCTTCAGACTCCATATGACTTCTGTTTTTTGGACTCAGAGTCTTATCTCCTAGGGAACTGTGAGGGCTACACCAATGAATCCACACGACACGAAAGCCCTGCACAGTGGTAAGCATTCAGTAGTGTCCACTGTCACTGTTCTCGTACAACCTCTTCTTGTCCCTCACTGACGCCACCCTTGCTCAGGCCACTGAGGCCTCCAAATTTCCAAACCCAAACGACTTTTTTCAACATTCATCCTACTTAGTATGACCCTTCTCAGCATCTGAAAATGCTGAATCTTCCCGTTGTAGAATTAGGCATGTATATACTACAGCCCTCTAAACCAGGATCCAACTCACCCCTAATCACAAAAGCCCCAATGCTCAAGGGGGAGGACAATGAAGATACTGTTTTCCCAAATGACTGAGGCTTGCAGAGTATGAGAAGGTATTCTGTGAGATTTACATGCAGTCATGCAGTCATCAGTCCTTTTCGGCTCAAAGTTATTCATGTAAAAACAAGTGAAAAATAGGGCAGAAGAAAAAAAATCTTTAAGGTAAAATGTATTAAAAATCGGTTACATCAACAGGCATCAAGGCTGTAAGTTCAGGTTACACCAGAGCATGAGGCATTTTCTTCCCACCTCCACACCAAACCTGTCAGGTCTAGACTCTAGTACCTTCCCCAAATGCCCATCCAACATGCTGTTCAGTTTGCTTTCCAGACAGGAAGGTGAAGGCAGCTGTGTGCTGACTCTTGGCACCACCTTGTGGTCACATCTAGATATTGCGCACCCCACATAATTCCACAAGTGGAAGGAAACTGCTGTTGCTATTTACACAATCCTGTCCCGGCTCCCAATCCCAGGTCTACCTCCTACCAGTGAGATCACGGGCAAGCTGATCAACTTGAAAGGGTCAGGGTAAAGTGCTTGTGCTTCCTACAACAATTACAGCAACTGACAGCTATGTATACATTGAATCAAAGACTGGGATAAAATGTTGAAAAACAAGAGGTGTAGGTTGTCAGAATGGCCATCATCAATAAATCAACAAATAACAAGTGTTGGCAAGACTGTGGAGAAAAGGGAACCCTTGTGCACTGCTGGTGGGACTAAAGACTGGTACAACCACTTGAAAAACAGTGTGGAGGGTCCTCAAAAAATTAACAACGGAACTGCCTTATGACCCAGCAATTCCACTTCTGGGTATATATCCAAAGAAAACCAAAACACTACTTTAAAAGAATATATGCTCCCCTATGTTCATTGCAGACCTATTTGCAATAGCCAAGATTTGGAAGCAGCTTAAGTACCCATCAATCGATGAGTGGATAAAAAAGCGGTGCTGTATACTTAGCCACAAAAAAGAATGCAAGACTATACTTTCAGGGATTATTTCCACAGCTTGTTAAAAAAGAATGAAATCTTACTTTTTGCCACAATATGGATGGACCTAGAGGATATTACACTAAGAGAAATAAGTCAGAGAAAGACAAATACCACATGATTTCCTACATGGAATTAAAGAACAAAATAAACTAACAAAACAGAAACAGGCTCAGACACAGAAAACAGACTGATCATTGCCAGAGGGGCAGAGGATTGGGTAAAAACAGTGAGGGGATTAAGAAGTACAAGTTGGTGGCTACAGAATCGTCACTGAGATGTAAACAGCAGCACGGCGATGTGGTCATTAATATTGCAGTAACTGTGCACTGGGAACCACTCTGTGGAGTATATGACTGGCCACTATATTGTATGCCTAAACTATAGTAGTATAATATTAAGTGTAAATTCACTGAAAATTAAAAAAAAAAGGTGTAGGTAGTTTTTTCCCTCTTATAATTTTATTATTCAAAAAACAAGGAATCATCAAAAGTGAAAGGCAGGCATGGCAGGGGAGCCTTCAAACCATTTGAAGGTTCCAACTCAAATCAATTTCAAGCTGTGATCTCAGCAGCTTGGCCCAAAGTACCAAATAACCTGAAGAGACACAGGCACCACCTACAGAAGAGTCTGATTTGATGCTCTACCGAGTTTCAGTGACTGGAGGGGGTGAAGGGAGAGGGAGTGGTGCTACAGTAGAGACCATTACATTCTCAACCTCCAACATCCTTACCAACAATTCATTCCAACTGCCTCCAAGGTTTCCTAGTTGGGAACACTAAGGGCCTATGATAATGAAGACTGCCACCAACCTCACCTCGGAGTCAGTGGTGACTCAGGCAAAGTGCACGAGCAGGGCCCAGCTCCTCTCACCCCTGCCCTGCTGCCTCAGATGCTCCAGGCTGAGCCCTGATGATACTCCTCAGGTGATTCTGAAGCAAACGCCCTAGCAGGACCCAGAAGATCTACTACATAGGGTATTAAACTGAATGAATTGCCCCAAAGGTCATCTCTAAAACCTCTCCTATACAGACACAATTTTCAGGGTACATAAGAGAAGAATTTTAGAAAAACTGATGTACAAACTGAATCTGCCAGAAGCTACAGCCTCAAAAAAGAAAATAATACATAAATCTATTTACATACATCAACTGGTTCCCAAACTTGACACTGCATTAGCATCAATCACCTGGGAAAGCTTTGAAAATTATTGCCTGGTAGCTCAACACTACACTTCTTGAATACACACCTCCAAGGGTGGGGTTCACAGGTGAGTCAGCCTATGGACTGGGAACATCTGCTTTCGTCTGTGCTCACTGCCAAGGAAATACAGGCAGTCAGGTTAGCAAGTTAAACAGTAATGGCTGACAAGTGGAAACAGTAACAAGAGCTTCAGAGTATGGGTCTAAGCCAAATTATAAACACTAACTCTAGTAGTGCCAACAGGAGACAAAGCTTATTTGAAAGTGCATCCTCTCACTCAAGATGCAACCCAAGTCTGACCCATGCAGTGCTGGCTGCTACTGGGAGAGAGACGAGAGGTGATGGCATTTTTTGTGTTCTACCCCAAGGCTGGCAAACAGCTGCAACGAACGCTGCTGCTGCCGTGCGCTGAGGGGAGGGCTTCTGCCGTCCTGGAGCAGACAGACAGCTTCAACACTGAGACCCCGCAGACCACGGCCACCACACAGCACCCGAGGAATCTAACGAGAGCCCTAAGGAAACAATGTGCCTCCAAGCAAAGAAAGCATTTTCCTTTCCAATGATGCATTTGAAGTTACGGACAAATGTGGCAAGTATTAGACCTGCATCCTAAGGTCCACATCAAAGTATCTGAAGTAGCCATCAGACGAGGCCCTGTGCTGGGATGAAACTGTTCCAACCAGCCCGTCCCCAGATACCTGGTCTGAGCTCATTACTTCCCTCACACTGGTTAGGGCCTATCTGTACACATGTTCCCTAAAACACTCCAAGTTCTTTGCTGGAAACCCCGGAAGCTAGTCCTAGAATGCAGACATGCATTCATGCATTGAGACCAAAGACAAAGCAGTGGCAGCCGACCTCTCTCACCTGGAACTGAGTCAACAACAGTCACAAGGACCTTGATCAACTTGAGTAGAAAGGCACAGCTGTGGAACATGTGGTCTTCTAGGCCACTCAAGGGCTGTCCTGACTATGCGACCTGGACTAGATAAGAGACATGTATGTGTACATCAGGGACACGTGTCACTCAAACACTGAAAATGTGTTATTTGTATTAAGTCTTTTTTTGGCACCTGGAGCTCCCAGACTCAAGCTCTCCAGAGCAGCAGTAAATTTTAAGAGCTAAACTTCACTGCTAAGAACTACACCTTCATGGAAACTTTGGCACTACAAAATTAAAATTAGAAAATAATGAATGTTTTGAAAGAACTGATCAAATATTTACTTCTAAGAAATGCTCATCCATCCTGATACATTAGGAGACAGGAAAATCAGGGAACACCACTGAGGAGACAGCCTCTGAAGCAATTTAGTGCAGCAAAGGAAGCAGGCTAAAAATGTGGGAAAAGCAAAATACATGGGCAGTTTAAGAAATGGTTAAAACTACAAAGACTGATCTGAGGGCTTGGGCTGAACCGGAAAGTTGGATCCTAAGTGCTAACACCCAGTCCCAGAAGAGGCGCAGCTGTACAGGAGAGATGGCAGCAAATTCCCACTGAGCATCAGCTAAAAACAAAGACACCTGGAGTTAGGACTAACCCAGAGCCAACAAGACCTATGACACAATCTGAGAGAATAAAGATGTCTAGAGTCACCCACTTTCACTTTTAAGAATTTAAAAGAGCATTATAATTAACAGGGCTGTAATACATACTTAAGTTAAAAAATGTGCCTAGACGTTGGCATGTAACAGGGAGAGTGCGGGTGTGTGTCAGGTCACCGGAGCAGGGATGGGTGGTTTGAACAAGACCAAGACGGACTACAGCCAGGCATGGCAGTGGGCACGGTTCTGCCAAGAATGAAGATGGCAGTGAACATATGCTCAGCATCAGTCATGACAATAACCTAAGTCAACGTGACACGCCGGCCTGGGTCAGCGACTCTGCAGTTGAACCTGACAAAGATCCCCCCGCTGTGCTCAGGGGCTGCCTACTGTCAGTTTATGGACGTGCTGTTCACTGGCTCACTGCCTTTAAAAAGTGACATTCCAGGCTAAGTTAGGACATGAATACACCTGCAAGTCCAAAATACAAACAGTTTTTAAGAAGATGGGTGTTGACAAGTAATTCCTGTGGACAAAACAGTAAAAGGAAAGTTTCAGGAAAATTTTGAATTTCTTCAGTGTTTCGAGAAGTTTTTGATGTAAAGTATGATGGAAAAGTCTTGTAGCTGCCACATGGGGTCAACAAACAGCAGTGGCTCACTCCCTTGCTGCTCCAGCTCTGAGTAAACCCAAGAAACCTCTCAGGGGCAGCTACCTCCCCAGAGCCCCCTGAGACACACAGAACTACTGCGACCCCTACGGCTGGCCCGAGAGTGGTGCCACAGAATCCTGGTGTGGGCAATGGGATGACGAGGCAGCCAAACTGATGCAGCAGGTTGGCGTGTTGAACTTACCGTCAGTCAAAGACTGGTGGAACGAGAGCAATTTCTACTTTGGAAAGCTAAGGAATGTGAAATTGCTTTGCAAGGAGGGGAAAACAACCCTGCATAGCAAAGGCCTGTCCACACACTCTCTATGCCACAGATGAAGGCTTTGTGACACCTGACGGAGGGGGCCCACCGAGGACACAAGAAGAGTATTAGCAGCCTGGCCCAGCAGCACATCCAAACTCTTCACTGTAAATCGTGCACTTAACTGTGAAATACTCCTTCAGTATTCCCGGAAGATTCACTGGTTTCAAAAGAAAAAAAGCACCTTTTCTTAAAGTGCACTTTGCAGAAGTTTCACTCCTTTCCCAGTAAGTCTGAGTCAGGAGCTTCTACCTTGTAGCAGAGCAGTGCTAACATCTCGTGGGTTCAGCCCGGAAACAGAGAGGCTGACTGTGGGGCTCACGGTATGGACGCTGGTAGCACTGATGGCTAAAGAAGTTGTTTATCTGATATGCTGAGGTGGATACTTCAGTAGGGAAACATAAAGACTAACCTGAACTTTGAAATATATAATCTTGGCAGAGAACATTTTAATAAATAAATACCTTTTAAAATAAGCTCCATATTTCCAAACATAAAACGTAACCTGACAGGAAAGTTAGTGTGTTGCCCTTGTATCTGCAAAGGAAGGGCCAGACCTTGGAACTTTGGAACCTGCTACTCACAGGACTTGCAGGGCTGCCTGAGTCTTCATAGACTTAACCTTGGCCCAGAAGGAAAGTTTAAAAGCTTGCTCCGGAAAGCCATTTGGTGTCCTTGACCAACTGCATCTCTGCTATGAAGCAAGAGGCATTGCTGCCTAAATGAACAGAGGGTGATTCAGCCCCGAGACATTTGAGTTCAACAGCGTGATTTTCATTGAGCATTTCTGTGTCAATTTTTCCAATTACCCATGAAATTTCTATTTATTGTGTATGTGCTTTAACTCTGGGATCTGAATGGAGATTGTGTCCCATTTTAGTGTCTTTTAAGTTTACATTTAACATGTTTCTCTTTCTTGCTCCCCTCACCCACAGGGGACTCCTCTTTGGCTCCTTCGAGTTTGCTGCGCAGAGTGGAAGTTCAGCAGGCAGGGGGTCATACTGCCAGTTCTCTCTGGACCTCGGAAAAGAGGAATGAAGTGAAGGCCATCGCTACCTTGGGATCTGCAAGGCTGGGTGTTTTGGTACCTGTTTCCACAGCCTCCACTGTTACCAGAGTATTTTGCCAGTGCACTAATCTCTTTGGAGATAAAATTCATTAGCGTGTTACTAAACGTAAATTTTCTTTTGCAGAAAATACAGTACTGTATCTGAATTATTATATTTAAAATATTCCACTCCTTTACACTCCCTCATTTGCTTTGCCCACAGCCTATTCAGCTCATTGGGCGGAATTCTGCAAAGTATGTATCACCCACCACGGAGATTGCGCAGCCCCTGATGTACTTGTTTGTTTCTGGTGGTAGCGTGTCCTAAAATTTGTGTAGAAAGCAAGTATCTTAAGGTAAATTGTTGTGTAGTGCATGCTCTGCGTGGAATCAGAGGAAACCCAGATCCAGTGACTAACAATGCCCAAAATGCAGGTAACTAGCCCCTGTTCAAGAACAGTGGTGCTATGTTTAGACTTTTGTTGTCCTAAAAATTCCGTTTTATTAGAGACCCACTTTCCATGTCGTCTTTCAAGACACGGTTTTTTTTCTATGTTAAGCAGTTTCTAAATAAAATTCTGTATTTAAAAAAAATGGCAGGGGGGTGACTACCCTTGGTACATATTCCTAAATTCTAAGCGTTTTAAAAAACTCATTTCCTATGCTGCAAATTATATGGGGCTTTTTCTGATCATTCACCATCAAACCATTGCTAAAATAAGAAATCCTAGAGTCTTTTTCTTTACTCAAGGGAATACCATTATGACTTCAATCTGTCTACAAAGATCGACAAGAAGAAACAACAAAATATAGTGACTGGCAGTTCTAAAACGTTCTCAATATGCTTCTAAATCCTGAACACTTTATTTTAACATCCTCAATCCAAAGAATACCAAAGGAGATGTACAAACATTTCACTGTGGATACCCGCAGTTTAACAGCCTTAACAACTATAGCTACAAAACTTTAAGAGCTACAGTATTTAGGTGGCAATTAAGAGTTATTGACATTTTTGAAATTCATTTGAGGTTTTATAGTAACTTTAGCAAAAAATTGACTTATGGCTTTGGAAAAAATTTTTACAATCTTAACAGTATTAAGAAAAACTCAGAATTTAAACTAAACCCATTATTTAAAATTCAATTAAAACAAATTTCTCTTGATCAAAATGCTGATTATTTAAAATATACTTAATACTGATCCGATTTAATGGGAAGGATGTATTTTCCATTTAATCAATATGCTGACGTTAACACTTTTATTAGTTCTCTCCACCAGTTAAGGGAAAGGCTGACACTGCTCACTGTTCAAGAGTACTGAGCAATACCCCTCAAAATATTTCAGATACTGGATGTGCAAAATAGCTTTAAAACTGCAGTGAGAAATGACAAATTTAAACCGCTCCTCAGCCATGCGTTATATTGCTGAAGGTACCACTACAATGAGAGTGTAACAGCTCTACAGGACTGGATTTAGACCATAGACCCTCAAGTTATTCGTGAAAAGAATTACGTTGCATCCCTTAAAAAGAGGTTAGGGAATCTATGTAGCAGTCTGAATGTGGATCATCAGCAGTTTTAAATAACAGAAGAAAAGATACCAGGTCAGTGGAAAGCTACAAGTAAATACAACAAACTAGGTCTCCCTACATTGAGAAACAAGAAAAACCTGTTGATGACTGGGGAAAAAGCCACCCTGGGAGCACATATTTAAAAAGTAATCGGTTCACCTGATTCCTCTATGCTGTGAGCTTCCTGGTGCTCCAGGAAGCTACACTGTGAGACGGGTGAGACTGGACCGCGAGACTGGAGAGGCGGGGGCGCTGTGCTCAGGGAGAAACAGCAGAGAAACCTGCAGTGTACACCGTCACTGGCTCACAGAAAATGTGTGGCAATGTGCAACTGACTTTAGAAGGAACACATTCACCTTCCCTTTTATTTTATATCTTATTTGCATCATATACTAACAAAGTCAGGGAAATAAAGCCAGGCTACGTCTGTATCATACAAAATGATAGTGAATAGGAAAGGTATGCTGTGCATGCAAAGTACACTTCTGGCACGACAGTGGTTTATAACCCTATAGATAACTAACTACCTTTAGAAACCAAGCTTATTCTTTCACATGCTAAAGCTTGCAATCCAACTGTGATCTGAAGGAAAATTCTCTACAATTACTGCAGCGCTTCAGACTAGCAAAAACGGCACACACCCACCTTTTCTTTGTCCTAACCCTGCATCAGAGCAACCCCTTACACAGCTCAAGGCTTCTCTGGTAGCCTGGCCCCCAGATCTGAGTGAAGACCCAGAAGTAGAAGCATTATGGGTCATCTCCATCAAGAACTCAGGGGCCCTGGTGATTCTAAAGGGCTGAGGCTGCAGAAGTCCCACCTTTGAACAAATGAGGGTGTGGCACATGAAGCGGGGCCTAGGACTCTTATGCATTAATAAGCATGCTGCCCAAGATAAAGCACACAGTGCAATCTGTGTACGAAAACCCCTGCACACTGACCTTGACCGCGGCTCACAGCAGCCTGCATCGCCGTTGTCTCATTACTGCTCAAGACAGAGCGCACAGCACCACCTGTTTACGGAACCCCCACCCCACCCCGCACACTGACCTTGACCGCTGCTCATAATAATCTGCATCACCGTCGTCTCGGGGTCTCACCGCCTTCCAACCTCGTCCTCCTTCGGCAGCTTCAGACTCTTCCCCAAAAGTTGGGGAAGAGTCATCGCCAGTCTCTTCTGTGGCGCTTTCCTGCCATCTCCGGCGCTTGAGTACAGGCCTGAGTTCGGAGTCAGCGCCTTCTGCGGACAGGCCTGCCCCTGGAGCCGCCGCTGTGGGCAAGCACTCGGTCCCTTCGCCCCCAGAGCCACCATCCCCTTCTGGCTGCACCTCAGACTCCGAGGGCTTCCTCCCCCTCAGCAACCCCACTCTCCCCTGGGACCGAAGGGCCCGCCTCTGCAGGTTCCTCAGGTGCTTCTTCAAGCGCTTGTCCGTTTTCGAGCGCGCACTGCTTCTCTCGTTTGCTTTGTTTTCACCAACCGTTGCTCTCAGCTCAGAAGTGACCATGGCTGGAGTTTTTCTAGCTGCCCTTTTAGTACAAGCTTGCTTCTTCCTTTCAAAAGACAGTTTTGCTTGATCTGCCAAATATTTTTCAAAGCCTGATGCTTCATTGAGCATTAGTTTCCTAGGCTTTTTCTCCTGTTTCTGAGGAATCTGGGTACCAAAAGGTGTCATCTGGCCGGAGCGGATGAGTTCTTCCCAAGCAATCTCCTGAGCAGGCATGAGCATGCTGCCAAGACAGGATGGCCCCACTTCTGAAAGAGGGACAACAATACACTGGGCACTGGTGTAGCACTTCCCAGGAAGATATTCACGTATTCAATAAATAGTAGGTACCCACAAATAACTCATTTAAAAACATTTATCATTAATGTACTAAAGCACATTATCTACGAAGAACAGAGTAAGATTTATTATAGCATTCATCGTGATGCCTTCAATATACTCCTGTTGAAAAAGGGGATCTCTCAGTAACTTTTTCCAGAATAAAGCATTATAAATATACTCTTGTGCATCCAAAGACAGAACTAGCCATTTGTAACATAAAATAGATACATACATTTAGCTATATTTCCTTAACAATTAAAGAATAACCCAGGAGGAACCAGTCTCCCAAACTTCCGTATCATTGCTAAACCAGCACTCAGGTGGACTTAAATTCAAGACACAGTAAAACTGAAAACAGACATCACAGGTGAAACGTAAATGTGAGGTCTGCACTGCTCAATAGAACAGTCACTGTGTGCTATTTAAATGTAAGTTCAGAATTCAGTTCCTCAGCTGCACTTGCCATATTTCAAGTTCTCAGCAGCCACATACCACTGGACAACACAGACTCCTCCTCCACCACTGCAGAGGTCTGCTGGACAGCACTGGGCCATACATCCGAAGTTAGCCGACTGCAGGTGTGGGCTAGAACTGGAAGCTATGCCCCAACAACTATAAAGCAACCTAGAAATCATCCTTCTTCGTTAGTTGAAATTAATAATCTCTGGTAAGATCACTTCACCCATCATCAAAATACCAAAAGAAATAAGGCTTAACAGTAGAAATCCATCTTCTAAACTCTACCTTTCTTGAAGGCCAATAATACCATGGCCAGTTTCTCAAAAAACTTGCACTAAAAAGAAAAAAAAAATCACAAAGTGAACAAATACTAAATGTACAGCTGAATGAATTTTCAGAAAAAAACATACACATACACCAGCATCCAGATCAAGAAAGACATTACTAACACCCCAAATGTGCCCTTCTCGGCACCTCCAAGCCTCTACCCCTAGAGATAATGACCTATCAATAGTAAAGACAGGTCATACCTGACTTTGAACTTTATGCAAATGGAAAAGTTCATATTCCTGTGTCTGGCCTCTTTCACTAAACATCACACTCGTAAGATTCACACTTGTTGAACACAGCTGTAGTCTGTTGGTTCTCACTGCTGTTAGCATTCAGTCATATAATCATACCACAGTCTTTCCATTCCACAATTAATGGACTGTTGGGGAGTTTCCAGGTTTTGGTGGTACACATCCTTTGGTAATACGCTTACATTTCTTTGGTTACGTTAAGCTTTAGTAGATACTACCAAACAGTTTTCCAAATGAGCCTACCGATTTTACATTCCACCAATAGTGTTTGAGCATTTCAACTGGTCCACATTTTGCCATTCCATTTTAGCTATTCTGTTTGGCATGTAGTAGTACTACTATAAGGCATAATTTTTATTCCCCTGATGATTAATGAACTATAGTACCTTTTCATAAATTCATTGATCTTTTGGATAACCTCTTTTGAAAAACATGTTCAAGTCTTTTGTCCATTTTTCTCATATGTGGTCTGCCTCTAAAAAAACAGACTTCCAGTTCTTTGCACATTCCGGATTCAAGTCCTCTGACTGATGCGCGTATTGGCAGCATCTTCTCCCCTCTGCCACGTTTCAGTCTCTCAATGCTACCTTTTCACATACAGAGTTCTTAGGTGTGATGTAATCAACTTACCAGAGCTCTTCTTCCACAGTGAGCATTTTGTGTCTCATGAAGTCTGTGCCCCAAGGTCATGAAAATGTTTTCCTATGTTATACCCTACACTTCCCACCCCACATCCTTGCCCCCCAAACCCCCTTGGAAATTCATATGGGGGTGGCATTGAAACTATGGATGGATAAAACTGACATCATTACAATACCACATCTTCTGATCCATTATCAGTGTGTGACCCCATTTATTTGTTACCAATGAGAAATATGGTTCCTCAACAGTAGAAAGCATGAGCTTTAAAAGCATATCTAGTTTTCCTCTATTGCCTCAATTGATTCTTCATAATTATCTTGTCTTATTGAATAAATTTCTGGAGCTAATAGAAAATATTTGCTTGAAGAGCTTAAATGCTAAGAAGCCTTCACCTTTATTTTGAGTAGTAAATGAATGAATAGCTACCAATAGTTTCTAAATACACATATACACCCACTGAGTACAGAGATACTTCATTTATTCAAAAGGTTTTCCAAAAGACGTCCATGCAAGGTAGCGACATAAATAAAATCACAGCCAAGGTATAACTGGAGCAAAGGTGTGTTTTCTTAAACAGAACTGATGTTTGTAAAACCTGTCAAATATGTCTCAAAAAGACATGTGAAAGCAACTCTATCAATGCCGATCAATGATGCTGGGCTTACAAAATGTAATTCGATCAAGATGTTACTTGCCTTTATGAAATTAACTATACAAACATTTTAAGATATCTTATTAAACATAATACTAAATGTGCACCAGCAGCCAACATTAGACTGAGTTAAAATTTTACTTTCACTCCCTAAATTAAAAGAGATTTGGTTCTGCAGATGTAAAGAATAAAATTTTCCTAAATCAGTTTTGACACTAAGGCAAAGAAATATATTTTTCTCAAAACCTAGGCGAGGACTAACTACAGGCATCAGGCACCAGTTCACGAACGCAGAGCCGGCATTCCAGCAGCCTCACCTGTGTCGTCTTCCCCCAGCCTGGCATGGCCCACTTCCACTCTCACTTCCTCTCCTCCGAGGATGGCCTGGAGACGTTTCTGTTTTGCTGTGATTTTCTTTAGCTGTTGTTCCTTAAATGGTAAATATTGAATACAGAAACAGCAATGCAGTGATTTATTGTTAAATACAAAACAGCATTACAAAATTTAAAAACTTTAATCAAGAGCAAAATAAAAATAAAACAGAAATTCCATACATTACTATTACTACAGAGAACCTTATTTGAGCAACTGCCATTTTCCTAGCAGGAAGTAGGCCTCAAAGCATTTCTATCAGGCAGGCACCCCTGTCCCTACCCACTCTCCTGACCCGGCCTTCTATGTGTTGAGTACTGATGTTCACATGTACTGACTCTCTTTGATTTGGGAGGTGGAACTGCTCTTCCTGGTTCCCCCCTCAAAATCACCACACTTCTTTGTGTTCTGGACCTTAATAGCCAATGGGCTATTCGGTCAATAGGCTATAGAGATAAGAAACATAAAAATGAATGTTCCAAAGTTGAAAAAGTCAGTCTCCTTTGATAACCTACCATATTTATGATTGTCTGTTATAGTATTCTACTCAATCACAAAATTTTAAAAGGAAGATATATTTTGACATATCCTTTTACCCCCCTCACCCCAGACTCCTCTTTGTCGTCACTTTCTACATCACCAAAGCTCAGACAGGGTCATGCCTAGGGTCTCCCCAATTAACTAGGCCTCTGGTACCTGGTTCTTCCCAAGGTCAAGAATGTTTAAATAGCAAATACAAGTGTGGGGCAAGGGGAAATCCTGAATATAAAGGCCATGTTAGAATGACTTGTAATTCGTTTTCTCTTGCAGTTTTTGTCAGCATAACCTAATTTAAAACAGCCTTTCTCTCTGAATAGTCTATGTCTAAATATCGAAGAGCTGCTAAAGAAAGACAGGAATATATAATTGAGTTGGACTGTTCCTAAAGCAGCCTAAAGTTTGATGCTCTCCTTTCCTTGAAACTCCAGCCCACCAAAAGCCCAAGGTCAGAGAAAGTCTCTGCACATTAATTCACAACATCCCACAAGAGGCCAGGTGCTCCCTCCCTGACTTGAGAATACCAACAGATGCCTCAAGCCACTCCTAGCTGTGACTTACGGGCTGCTACTCTGGAGGTGAGAAGATGGGTGGTAAAGACAATGGAGTGGTGAGCAGAAAGCAAAAGGAGGAACTGAGTGTCTACACACCCCCACCAGCACAGTTGAAATGAAAGATGCGCAGACTCTACTCACTGCAATGAATCAACTGCAAGCACAGGGATATCTGTTAGTCGTTCTGAATGGCAGAAATCAAGTGATCAAAACTAGTCATTCCTATCTTTTGCAACGTATTTCCATAAACTGCATATAAATTCTAAAAAGTGTCTCAAATCTTATAAAAACAATGTCATAGTAACACATATTCCCTGGCCTTAAGTTTTACAACTCTAAATGCAGACACAGTGTGGCTAAGTGATGAATGTATACCCAAGGCCAGCCTCTCAAGAACAGGGAGCCTGAGTGTGTGAGGGGTGATGACTGTATCGGTAGGAAATGAAGTGTAAACAATCAGTGCAAGCAGCAGCTAGGCAGGGAAAAACAGGAAGTTCACACAGAACGAGGAGACTGACCAGAGGCCAGTACACAGAACAGAAGCCTGAGCTGGTAAGGAAAACGGGGGCGCAAAGATGACTACAGAAGTACACGTGTGAGGAGGCATGCAGAGCAAACGCAGAACTTTCTCTAAAGCATGTATGTATGTCTACATGTATGTCTGTGTGTTTTTAAAATACTCTTTAACAGAGGATGTTAAAGGCAAGCAGCTGAAAAATTAAACAACAAAAAATAAACCTCAAAATTTTCTACTATAAATATTTGCTTCACATCTGATAAGTACTTCTCAGAAATTACACGAGTCTAAAGGATGACTTTTCCAAGGGTTACTTCAAATCACCTTATTATACTTTTGCCGTTTTACAGAATCTAGTTTCCTGTTGATGTCTCTGCTGGTGGCAGCTTGAGGGCTAAGTTGTTCAATAATTTTATTGATTTGCCTTAGGGATGTCGTACATGACCTGAAAAATAAGATAAAATGTCCATTTCCCATACAGGTAGCATTTTTAATAATATAATATAAAGAGAAAAACATTAAAAACATGTCCCTTTTACTTCATAGTAATTAAGATAAAAGAAACTAAACCAGAATGTTATTCTTGGCCACAAATAGAACTTGAAGGGTTGTTAGAAGTTTAAGATGACTACTAGTGTTTTATCTGACTTATTTAAATCAGCTCATCTCACTTTATAATCAGATTAGTTTATTCTATAAGCATTTTAAGTGTCTATTTTATTCCAGAGACTGTGCCAAAAACAACGTGCAGTAAGTTGTCTTTTAATATGACAAAATGTACATATAGCTTTTTTAAGACTATTTTTTAGAGCGGTTCTAGGTTCACAGCAAAACTGAGAGGAAGGTGCAGAGATTTCCCATACCCCCCGCCTCAAGCATGCACAGCCCGCCCCCCCCCCCCCCCCATTATCAACAAGCCCACTATGGAAATCTTCCAAAGTTTGGAAAAGTACTAAAAATGCTTAAACATTTCTTATATAAGTCAGACATCTATGGCAATATTTTTCTTTTACATGAGACTAGAAGACATATTTGCTCTATTATTACCCTACGTGGGGCAAAGGGGAAAAAAATTCATTTATAATACACTGTTCCTAAAATAGACACCACAGATTATAGCTCCCAATTTTCAAAACACAAATTCAGTGTTGACACTTGTGTAACTTGCTGCTGCATCCTTTATAAAAGGATGTTATCAATGCAAGTTACTGGCAGACTAAACATCACATGCCACCATCCATCTAGTGTTAACCTGTCTTGTGACTCTTTAGCACTGTCACCCTATAAGCAGTTGGACACATTTCTAAGGTCAAATGTAAAAGGTGTGTTCATTACAAAGAGTCAAGGTCTTCACACCTAAAGGTCAGACTACAACTATTTGAGAACATACCATACATGTCCTTTAGGTGCCAACAGCCACCTGCACTACAGCCTTCCCCAGGGGGTAGCCAACAGTCCCACTTCCTCCTTCCTGTCCCCTCCCTCAACCTCCCCCATTTCAGACGCCCTGTCCCTCCTCTTCTCCCTCTCGCTTGCCTGACACTGCCTAGAACATGGCCAAGGGAGGGCGGACTGGCAGTGGGGAGTGAACCCAGTCCTTCACACCTCCATTTAGTCCAGGTCCAGAGCCTGTCCCATCTCTACCAATGTGCTGTGCTCAACAGGACCCAAGTCTGTGTGTCCCCTAAAACACAAATGAAATCTCCATGAGACTCCATCTTCCCTCAAAGCCAAAAGCAGGAGAGAAAAAAGAAAAAGCAGGGAGATGTTTCTCATTTCTAGAAATGCAAAATCTGAAAACTTACCAAAAGACTGACACTTGGTTTAGAGACAAGAAACTGGAAAGAAATTATGGGACAGAGAAAAATGTGAAGGGGCAGACGTGTTCCTGATATCTAGAGTAGGACACACCAGAACTGTAGGTATACTTTACCTGAGAACAATTCTGTGCATATGCTGTGAGCTCCGGGTCATTTACTTCTCCCCAAGACGTGATGCGTAAACAGACTACTATAAGCTGGACTAAGACTCTAACTGCCATGTACAACGCTGCTCTAGAGGGAAGGGGCTGAGGTTCAAACACAGGTCAATGATAGCCCTTACTGACTCTATCCCCTGAATAAGTAGTTCTATAAATCTCCTAATATTTCTGGAATACTACAGCTATTACCTGAATTTCTCCATCATATGTAAACACAGGTCTGCAATTAGAGAGAAGAGGTCCAACTCACGTGAGGTCATCCAGGACTGACTGATACTCCCTCTCTGCATCAACAAGCTGGGCAACACAGCTGGCCTCATGAATGGCACTGTCCACCTGCTGAAGCACACCTTGCTCCAGTACATCCTGGTCATAGACGTCCACACCCAACCCCTGCAGTTCAAGGGCCTGCGCACTCGGCTCCACTGCCTGGATCTGATGTCTGTCGATGTGCAGCAAGGCAGGCCTTCTCTTCGGAACTTCCGATGGACACCTCTCGGCAGAAGTGGATGGCTTAGCTGGAGACGAACAAGAAGGGAGGCTGTCTTCCATCTCTGCATCACCTTCATTTTCTTGCTTGTTTGGCATTTCTTCATTATCATCAACATACTGACTCTGTAAACAGTCTTGCTCCTGAGTTTGACTTGAGTGGGGGATTCTCTCATTTGACATCCTCCTCAGACTACCTAAAAGGAAAATATTTTTTCAATAAGCCTTTTGGTTATATAGAATTGATAGTTAACACAGTTTCTTAAATATTTTATGAAGTAGACTGATTTCTCAAAAGATCAAGTAACAATCCTTCAATTACACAAATTCAAGTTTCAAAGTATGATTTTTTTTTAAATATATTTTATTGATTATACTATTACAGTTGTCCCATCTCCTCCCCCACCCCCCTCCCTGCACACCCCTTCCCCCCACACTCCCCCTCTTTAGTTCATGTCCATGGGTCATATATATGAGTTCTTTGGTTTCTACATTTCCTATACTATTCTTAACCTCCCCCTGTCTAACTTCTATCTACCATTTATGCTTCTTATTCCCTGTACCTTCTCACCCTCTCTCCCCACCCACTCCCCTAATGATAACCCTCCATGTGATCTCCATTTCTGTGATTCTCTTCCTGTTCTAGTTGTTTGCTTAGTTTGTTTTTGTTTCTGTTTTAGGTTCAGTTGTTAACAGCTGTGAGTTTGTTGTCATTTTACT